>WURT03188693.1:0-27556 GCA_009936505.3 Holothuria glaberrima
GTATACCTTAAAAGAAGGGTTTCAGCAAAAAATTTCATATGTGAAAGCGGAACTAAATCTATGAATTTTCTTCCCCCTTGCCCCCACCCCATTTAACCCAGAGTCGTCACTTATTGACAATGAATTCACCAAAGGGGCAGCTGCAATCATCCTTCAAGACTCATGCCGCCGCGCTGGCAATAACACACTTGTCATGCTTAAAATAAGATGGCCTCACAGGACACGACAGGTAGGAGGTATAGATGAAGCTATATTACAACGGGTCTGCCCATGGGAAGTTCAAAATATGAAACATTTATCAACACAAAAATGTACTGTGACGAAAGACATTACTTTCAAAGAGATTTTGTTTGCCTTCATCATCTGTCACGTGTACATGCTTGGGGTGAAACCAGTTCTCCCCCTGAACTGCTTAACAGATTTAAAATGAAGAGCAATAAAAACATTAATATCAAAGCACAAAAAATATTACCCTAAACCACACCAAAACAAGATAATTCAGGGATATATACTTTCTAATTGGACCAGATGACCACTGATTAAGTCTGTTTTCATCTACAATCATTCATTTCTTACAAGCTTACACAACAGTGGCAAACATTTTGATATACCTCCCCTTCCCCAACCCTGCTCCTCTCCTATCTTTGGTGTCCAGTCAGGGAAAGTCTGGAATATCAATTTGAGAAAAAAAGTGCAGGAAAAGAGAGACAATTAAAACTGGCTAAATGTGAACCTGCCCCTCCATCCAGTGCACCGTTCTTAAAAAGTCAGAATTGAAATATCATTAAAAATGCCGTGGGTACCATTCCTTTTGTAAACTAAAGAAATCCAGTGGATATGCCCAATTTTTTTTTAAAAACAAAATGCAATAAAATACTGTTTTCAATGATTTATCTTCATAAATTAATACTCCTGTCCTTGTCTCCACATTAACCTCCAATGCACTGCCCACACTAAACCAAACTACTGATCCATTAAACATGAACTTCCTGGCCAATAAATACCAAAACGCTCCACCATTTATTCAGGCATGTAGTCAGCCATGTACTTAGACGAGGAGGGGGGGGTGGGAGCATGCATGACCACCTTGCAAATAATTTTCCAACCCCATAAAAAATTGTGAGAAAATTTCAACTCCATTAACACATCTTCCCCACCCCCAAAACTGTCATTCATGAAGTTATCTAAACCCCTTTTAACTCTGTCTGACTACAGGGCTACCTTTATTTTACCCTTTGCTCTCAATCCTACAAGAAATATTCTCCCAAAATGTTTCCATGTGATTGACTGTTTGATTATAACAGAGCAGAAAAATGAATACAAATTTAGTGATAAGATTATCTTAAGAAAACATTGCAGTCACCCTTGGTTTAGTGTATCCAGGTATCCTATTTCATGAATGGCTCTTAAGAACCATGTGACAATAGTTTTATCACTGAATTGTGAAATTCATACAGACTAACTCCATGATTTACCTCAAATATAAAAAATTTATGTTCTGAAATATTATGAAATAAACTTGAAGGGAAATATGAGGATATTTGTGAGACTTAGCTGTTGTTTCAAAATACATTTAGGGCAATTGCTTATGCCCTTTTAGGGCTCTAAGTGCCTTCAGTAACAGTGCCTTCATAAAAATTTACCTCACAAGTGTACACATTAGTAGCACCAAAACACAAGAAGCCATTAATGCAGGACTTGGGAGTGGTTAAACCAAGAATATGATCTTGAGAGAACCTATTTCACCTATGGATGTATGAGTACAAATCCATTAATGCAAAGGGGGGGGGGGGGGGGGGGGGGGGGGGGGGAGGTTCACAAGACGGAAGGTTCACAAGACCAAGTATTCCCTAGGAGGAAAATCTACTTCGAGTTAGAAATGGGATAATGTTTAGATTTTCATACAGAATAGGTTTAGGATTAGGCTTAGGATTATCCTCTGGTAGGAAGGATTAGGGTTTGAGTAAGGATTATGGTCTTTTCTGACATTTTTCACACTGGTCAGTCTAAACATGTGTGTGTTCAATACATAAAAAAGCAACACAATCCTTGGCTACTAAACCGTTTAGAGATGAGGATTTATTTATACCCTAACTAAATATTTTGTTGCAAAGCTTGAACTACGAACATTTTAAGAACAGCATCTAAGTCCAAAGCATAAAAGAGGACAGACCTATAGATACTACCAATCTCTGGCCTCATGTACACAAATGTAGAAAAGTAGCTAAAGGAACCTCTTTTTCCTTAAAAAACATTACAAGCTTTCTATAAGTGGTTTTGCAGATAAAAAAAAAAATTTAACAAACTTCCTAAGATTGCTTTGCTAACCAGAACCTTAAAGTTCATGGGCAAAATACTTGCTACTGAAGCTTTTGACTCAAAACTGCATTCACTCACTGACTTTTTATATTTTTACATCTTGTGTAAAAATAACAGCTTGGCCAGCAACAACTGATAGTGTACATGCAGCAATCATAACAGGGAGCAGCTCCCTGGTAGAACGGAAATATCTTTAGCATAGCAAAGATGGGCAAGGGCAAAAACCACACCAATAAAGCATATGTATGTAGTACTATGTACATCATTGTATCATTTCCTCTCAAAAGTCACTTTAAGGCTGATTCTCACATAATTTTAATTTCTCCCGCCAAAGTATTCTTCTAGCTCCTCCTCCCATCTCATTAACTCTTGCAAGCACTTCCCACAATATAATTCCAAATTTCCAATGAAACTCTTTATGGCTGAAAACACCTTGCCTGCCCCGCAGACTTGTACTGCACCTGCACCCACACTGACTGCACTCACAACACCAGAGTATGTTTATACGTGAAGAGACGTACCTATTCAACACCTGCTGAGAAGGTAAGAAGACACCACAGTAGCTGACCAACCCTATTCAAACAATCTACTACCTACCCTGTTGTAATTTGCAAGTCCTTTTTAACCTGTACATGTCACTGACTTATCAGAGTGGCTTGTGTCCTTTTAGCGGTATAGTTTCAATTTGCACTGCTTTTGTGGCAAAGCGTGACCAATCCAGCTTTGAGTTTTCATGGAAAACAAAGTATCGTTCCTACAGTCAGCAAGATGTTCTCCATGATATACAAATTGAGAAAGGTACAAAATACACCAAAAAATACTTGAGGGATTATGAGAACTTTTTAAGAGGGCTTACTTTAGTTCACAGAGGCTATAACCAACACATTTGGAATTTTGTACTGTAGGGGATGGTAACTGTGTCTTAGAAAAAAAACTTAATTTATACCAACTGAACTGGTTTTTCTTCAATTTTCTTGGTGTGGGTTGAAAGCATAGTGCAATTATGATGGTCTCAGGACAGGTCAGACTACCCAAAACTGACTGTGATTCTAGGTGGTTTTGGTTTGATTCATGGTCTATGCTCACCTTTATTGCACAAAAGTCTTATCACAATCATTTGTGCCTCTTAACTGTTTGTACTTTCAATTTAAAATGAGAATTCTGAATAGCACATTCATAATATGTACTATAAAGCAGGGATTCTGCCAGAAAAAAAAATGGAGGGGGGGGGGGAAGGATTTATTACTGCTAAACCCCAAATCCAAATTGATGTTGTCCTTGGCCAAAGTTTCAAGTGGGTTCAGGGGGACCAAAACTTGCTTCAAGGCCACTCACTATAAGGTGCAATTTGATGGGTTTTAAAGGCCAAATATGAAAGTTCAAACATTGCTGCAAAAGTCCACTTCTTAAGTAAGAAACCAAGATATTGACTTTTTTTTGTTTTTATGGAAATGAAAAGGGGGGATTTTACCCTCCTTCCTCTGGAAAGGGGGGGGGCAACAAATCCCCCTCCCCCCTTGATGGAAATCCTGCAAAATGGTTTAAGCTATGTCCATTAAAGATGACTACAGCTTTCTTACTTGTGAATCTTCTTTCTCAGAGAATGTTTTGTTCCAGAAGATTTGAGTAAGAGGAACAGGTAAGTAATTAGGTCACCCCTTTCTGTGTGTGCTTTAACATAAGTGCATCTTTCGCATGAACATGATTCATTTTGCTGAAGTACAGGAAGTCAACATTAAGACATATCTAAAGGTTAGCACACATGTAACATTTCATTGGCAGAAAATTGAATGAACTGCCAACTACATCTTATGGTCTCAGACACCATGCAATTTCACACAGGAGAGGGCTACCACCTTTCAAGCACACTTCAGACATGCCCATTTTCTAAAGCAATTTCAATGTTTCCAAAATATACATTATGATATGGAACTACTGATCAGAGAAAAGGCAATAACAGCAACTAGATTCACAAAGATACTTCTGCATCATGTTGTCCTTATGCAGTAGATATTGCATGAAGCATTCAGTAACCACACAAGGAAAATAATGTTATTATTGTATGTAACATCACAGCTTTAGGGTTGTTTTATGAACAAAACCAAATCAGCAAATGATCCTACAGCACCAAATGTTTTGTTGTGCATAGCATGGGTCATGTGATTAGCTGCACCTGTAAGCAATAGTTCGTTCAGAGCTCTACACTTAAACCAGTATCAGTCAATGTGACCTGGCTTAAGAAATAACTAGATGCTACAACAAGAATGATTGGCTGGAAGCAAACACGTCAGTTATGCTTCCTATCTTTTTTGAAGAGAAATTAGCTTTGTGAATACCACTTCAGAAGGTCCATAGACTGCTAGTAAATATTTTGTCTGCAATTCTCTTTTGTGACATAGGTTCCTGAAAAGGAAGACAAATGATTTGATTGCATTTTAGGAAGGGAATCACTGCGACTCGTGTTTACACAGTCAGTCAACCGAACCCTTGCATGAATGCCATGGACAACAATCAACATCAGGAACCAGATTCTGTTTAAAGTGGATTTTGTGAAGGTGGAGCTCAAATACAAATATTCATTGTGTGAAGCAAGTACTGGTTCCATGGCTAGACAAGTTCAAACATTGTATGTACATATGTAAAGCTCCATGTACCTACGATACATACAACTAGGACATTTTTACCACACTTGCCTAAGATGATTAATGCTACAAAATTCCATGTGGAAAAAGCTCTAAGTGAGAGAAAACCGCCCTTTAGCTGCCGGAGATCTCAACAGGAAGATTGTCTAACGAAAAAGATGATGCTTTGGGATTCAATCCAGATTTTTTCTATCTATACTTTTCATTGGCTACTACCTTGAAAAGCAAAGACCAATGATAAAAATTTGACTGTCCTCATCACTGGCTGAAGCTTTTTGGTTCACACCTTTTTAATCAGAGTTAGCACCATGATGTCAAGGTGCAGTGCTACACATAAATGAAGCAATGCCTATTATTGCAGGGATTTATTACTATCTTAGAGTGTTGTTCCATATCTACAAAGCATGTTTCTGCCAACAGACCATTATTTTGTGCCCATACATTTACTACATAAAATGATATCCAAAGCTTGAAAATATGCAACTGGAAGTAGTATAATGTACTTCATTACACGAGATGAAAGAAAGACACATAATAATTATTTGAAACCCAAACTTGAAAATGGGGAAAAGTACTGAGAAAGCACTTGGAATGAGGGTCCTACTGCTGCCATCATACTGTTTGAAAAGAGGCAGACTGACACTGGAGTGGAGGCAAAATTAAGTTGGGCTAACTTAATTTGTCTGTGCTATTTACAGGGCTGCAACGAAACGAAGGCCACAGAGGTTGCCTTATTTTTGGCAATGGCCTTGGTGTCCTACAAAATGACATAAATATCTGGGCCACTTTGGCATTTGTGCCGTCCCTACAAAAATACAACCACACATATGAGAGATAACACAAAATCTCACGTTTGGCCCTGGTGCCCTTTGAGATGCATGTAAGCCCTAAGCTAGTCTGAAAATGTCTTTGCCCTCAAGTCTAATTTCCAACCATGTATTTATTCAGCAGTTAGTTGACAGGCATTGGGGTGTATAAAACCATAGAAATGAGCATTAAATATAATTACATGCATGCATTTAAGTCACAAACAAGCACATTATTAGCTAAATACACTTGGACAGAGAAAAATATGGTTGTACTTTTTAAGTCTGAATTACATTTCACTATATGTATACTCAAAGTCTTAATGTTAAAATTTTACAAAGCTTTAAATATGAATCCTGTTCATCTAACTCTGTCTGCCTACCCCATTCTGCATACACCAGTTTTTTGTGTCCGCAAGACACACTGTAGCCTAACACACCTCTCAATTACGACATTGGTAAATTGCTGAAGTTTGGTAAAATTCTGGTATTCTACCCTGCAACTGGAAGCTGGTGAAAATATACTTGGAAAGAGAAATATATGGTACTGTTTTCTAAGTATGAATTACATTTCACTTTATCAGTATCCGAAGTCTAAAATGTCAAAAATTTATTTTACAAAGTTGAAACAAAAATCCTGTTGGTGTAACTCCCATCTCTATGTGACATTTATGTGTGGACATATTAAATTGTGAAGTTTTGCATTCCATTTAAAGTGTACCTGAAGTCTAAAATTTCATAAATATGTCATAAAAAACTTAGGAAAATTAATTTCAACTGTCCAACCCCTATCTTCACAGGACACTCCTGTGCTGAGATGTAAAATGCTGCAGTTTATTGATGTAATTTAAAATGGTATATTGCACAATAATTTGCAAGGTCACTCTTGCATTACTTGGATTAGTCCTTATTTTGCTTTTCCTGAAGACACTACACTCTATGCAAACACTTGATCATAACCTTACTATTATAGAGGATCTTAATAATATAAGCCTATTTACCAAATTCTACGCAAGAAAACCACAATTTGTCCAAGGTCATATAAGCATTTTAAATTTCACAAAAAAAGTAATGTGTTTTGTACAAACACATCATCACAAATGATTGCATAATCAACTTTTTTTTTGATAAAGTTAATAAATTTCAACATTTTATAACTCAGCAACAGAATAAGCTATGAAGATGGAAGTTGGTTGAATGAGATTCATTCATCCACCTTCTCAAATGGTAGATTGTGCAACAACTTGTGATGTCACTCTTGTAACACTCAGATTGCCATCTCTGTTTTACTTTAATATTCCTAACTTCTACACCTTGAACCAAAATGCAATCACTGTTTTTCTTGTAGCCTGGTTTCTGTTTACAAGCTCTATCTTTCACCATACTATGCAAACATACCATCCATGAAAACAGTAAATTTCAAGATCAAAATAAATGCTGTATAGCTGGAAATTTCCACAAGGCTAATTTTTTGCAATTCTATACCTTGTACACATATTTTCAGAGTGAAGAATTTGCTGTTGCACCTGCAAGGATCAACCAGCAGAGTCTTGTACAGAGTAACAGAAGTATTTTCATGGGTTTTAAATTTGTGACTAGTTACTTGGTTGCAAAAGCGTGAAAATTAAATCCCCGTGAAAATTTCCTTTACTGTACGGTACTTCAATTTCAAAAGGAAACAAAAACAGGTGATATGAGCTGCACAACCAGAAAGCCCAAAGGCTTAGTGATTCCTTGCCATAGAAAATGTTGGGATTTTCTTGGTAAATTTTGCTTTTCAACCTCTAAAAACCCCAGGTGACCTTTGACCTCTCCAAAACAAAAAGGTTCTTCCTCCAACCATAAAGCATCCATGTACCATAAATGAAATCTATCCAGGCTTTCTACATTAAGAAATAGGGTTAAGAAGGTTCTCACACTTTAACCCCAGGTGACCTTTGACCTCCACCAGAAACAATAGGGTTCATCTTCTCACCATAACGCATCCACATACTACATACGATATCTATCCAAGCTTCCTACCTTGAGATATCGTATTTACAAAGTGTTCTGCTTTTGACCTCTAGTGACCTCAAATGACCTTTGACCTCCACCAAAAACAATAGGGTTCTCCCTCTCAACATAAAAAAATCTATGTACCAAACATGAAGTGTCAGTCATTGCTACCTTGAGATAAAAGTGTTTACAAGCCATTTACAAGATTTTTGCAGTGTAAGCTCTGGTGACCTCAATGAGCTTTGAACTCCACCAAAAACAATACCGTTCTTCTTCACATGACAAATCTATGTACCAAATATGACAAGTGTCCGTCATTCCTCTCTCGAGAAATCATGTTTACACGGTTTTCGGCTTTTGACCTCTGGTGACCTCTAATGAACTGTGACCTCCACCACATACGATAGGGTTCTTCTTCTCAACATGTCAAATCTATCTACTAAATATGAAAAGTGTCGGTCATTCCTATCTCAAAATGTCATGTTTACAAGCCATTTACAAGGCTTTGCAGTTTAACCTCTGGTGACCTCAAATGACCTTTGACCTCCACCCAATATGATAGGGTTCTTCTCAACATGAAAAATCTATACACCAAATATGAAAAGTGGCGGTCATTCCTATCTCAAAATATCCTGTTTACAAGTCATTTACAAGGTTTTCGCAGTTTAACCTCTGGTGAACTCAAATGACCTTTCACCTCCACCAAAAGCAATAGCATTCTTCTTCTTAACATGACAAATCTATAAACCAAATGTGAGAAGTGTCTGTCATTCCTATCTCGAGACATCTCTGCGGCTTTCGGCTTTTGACCTCTGGTGACCCCGAATGACCTTTGAACTCTACCAGAAACAATAGTGTTCTTTTTCTTAACATGACAAATCTATATACCAAATATGAAAAGTGCTGTTCATTCCTATCTCGAGATAACATGTTTACAAGGCTTTCTGCTTTTGACCTCTGGTGACCTCAAATGACCTTTGACCTCCACCAAAATCGATAGGGTTCTCCTTCTCAACATGACAAATCTACATCAAAATATGAAAAGTTTCGGTCATTCCTATCTTGAGATACCGCGTTTACAAGGTTTTCGGTTTTTGACCTCTGGTGACCTCAAATGACCTTTGACCTCTACCAAAAACAATAGGGTTCTTCCTCTCAACATGAAAAATCTATATACTAAATATGAAAAGTGTCGGTCATTGCTATCTCGAGATATCGTGTTTACAAGCTAAGCCGTAACATACACACACATACACACATACGCACATTCAATGCCTTAAGGGGTACTAGGAAAGGGAATGCAAGGGAATTGCAAAGCAGCAAAGCTGCCTGCGAAGTAGGCAAGGTTTGCTATGTGCTTGAGGGCGGGCTGCGCTGCAAGGCAGGCACGTGCAGCCGCGTGTGACTTCTCATTGCAGTGGATGAATTTTCAGGTAGCTACTCCAGTTTGAGCCGTGTGTGAGCTAGGAAAGACATGAGAGAGTGGAGCTCGAGGAGACTGGACCGCTACCCGCTAAGGACATGTTTGTGAGTGCACACATACACATGACATCACCATCGCATAGATTCCTTCGGCCTTCAGCAAGGAATCACTAAGGACATCAAAAATTATTCCACAAGTGGTTATTTCAGATTAAGTTAATAAATTACAGCATTTCACATCTCAACGATGGAATAGCTCTAAATGATGGGAACTGGGTGTACGAGATTCATTTTCCAACCTCTGACATATACTTTCTTGTAATAATAGACTGTAGATACACTTGGGTGATTATCATTCTGATCTAACTAACTAACTAACACACATTCGTTTTTCATTGATTTCTACACTTGTAAACCCCTTCTAAGTTTCAAGAACATCTCTGAAAGTGCTAAAAATTGTTAAACATTACTGAAAAAGATGTATGAATATTGGCCATACTGACAGTAAATAACATTCCAAACAATATTTTTTTTGGTTGAAACTTGTTATTAAAATACTTACAAGGGACATTTCAATATTATCATGGCTAAAATGGCTGAAGGTATCATACAATTATGAGAAGTTTAAAACAACATATTACTTTTGCTGCAAATTACAGTAATCAGTTTGTTACATGCAATCAATTCCACATTATTACTTGGACAGTACATAATCCATTCCCAGCGTATCAAAAAGTTTCCTTGATTCCACCCATTTCAAAAGCTTCAACTGTCCATCTTCACTTGATTTGCCAGGAGGAGACCACGGGAATAGAGAATAGTTGAACTGTGAAAAGCATCGGCGGAGAAGTTTTACAGAAAGTCCAAATTTAATAAAAGTAGCTGCTTCCAACAATAAAATAATCCCACTGGTATTTCTCACTCAAAGTTACGTTTTGGTGTCAGCCTTCTCCTCTCCCTTGTTGGATCTGCTTTGCTTTGAATGAGGTAACCTGGGAGCATCCAGGGATGTCAAAGTGTTATGAGAAGAGGATGAAGAAGCAGCCATGTTTCCCCCACCCACATCAGGGCCTTTCTTGAACTCTCCTCCTTTGCCGCCACCACGCCCCTTTCCTTTATGGCGTCCTCTATAGAAAGCAAACAAAATGCCCTTAGTGCCTAGGGAAATCTGGTGTTTAAAACTTGACAGCAAATATAAAATGGGTCTTTACAATGAGTCAGTTGGGCATAACTTAATATGAAGAGACTTCATTTTTTTCTGTAATTAAGCAACTCACATGGAGAAAAATATTACTTAAAGACTGACAACCATCACCCCAAACCCATTGTTGGTTGGGGGATATAAAAATTCTCAGTTGGTGACTGCTCTGTGATTGACATCAAAATTAGAAAATTCTCAAGATGAGACTAGTTCACATTTTACACAATGCAGAAAGAGTGTTCAGATTACATATTACAGCCTTGTATGCTCATCAGGATACGGCCTAAACAAACGACTATTTTTGCATCTTCACAAGAAAGTTCTCAAGACAGTTTTGGGGGGTGCTAGAAGTAACATCGTTGGGAGAATTGAAACTGTCTACCCTTTAAGTGATCCAAAGTTACAATTAGCACAAACAAAGGAACCAGCAATCAGAACAAGTAAAGACATTTATGAACCAAATTATGGACTAATTGACTTAAAATATTCAGAAATGACACTCTACATCACTGTAGTAACACAAAGGGAGACATTTTGAACAATAAGTATGTTCAAAGACACTTCAAGGAGCAGTGTTGTAAAATATGTCAAAAGGTCAAGCAATAAACACTTTCCTATGTTTTGACGATCCGTCATCACATAAGCATAAAGCATGAGGTTTTGTGTATTAAGTAGGGATTGGAGGTACCGCAAAATTTTGGTACCGGTACCACTGGTTACCCAGAACCATTATTGTGAACAGCACCGACTTGTAACTCATTGTTGGAAGTGTCTTGGCTATATTATGGTGTGAACCCCAAACACTGAACCCAAAGACTACAAAAAGGGCTTGACTTAACACAAAACATGATAACAAGCTGACATGATGGAATTACAGCCAGGCTCTCTGTACCATGTCAGTTGATACGAAAGATTTCATTTTTGGGGGAGAGATATTTGTGTGAAATATTGTCATCGCTGGAAAAAATGCAAATTTCCTGGCAGGCCAGAAATTATTTACCACGTGATTGTAATTCCTTACTATCTAAGTGGAGTGCGACCATGGGTTCGCCCCTTTGCTTACAGAAAATTTTTGGCAAAATGAAGCCTCCCAGATTGCCAGAAATGGCCTTTCAGGCCCTGATGATTGCATCTCGGGCCAGGTCTGGAAAAGATCCCAAGAAACTTAACCGTAGAGAGTGCACTGTGACTTTATGGCCATGTGCGGAGATGCACATAACAAAGCAAATAACCTCAATATACAACTGTCTCATTGGTCAAAACCTGTTTGGACTTTGCCCATAGTAGCTAGCCTGACAGAATGCCATCTGTATGTTGAATGCAGCAATGCAGTGAGCTGAATTGTCGCAGTGTTCACTACGTTGAATGGCCAAACATGAATACTCAATCAGTTATTTGATTAAATGTACGATTTACTGGCAAACATCTTGTCAAAACTTATGTCTTATTTAAAAGAATCAATCTCCAAATAAAACCTTTAACTAATCCCCGAAAAATTTATTACGCGAAAATCTTTTGCGTCAATTTACCACAGGTTCCTCTCTCAATTAGGCCTCTAGTTCATTCTTAAGCAATGCAGCACAGAGTTGCTCGTTCATGACGAGGGGCTGCGAAAAAGCGTGGGAAATGTATGTAATGTACAGCACCGTATGTATATACCCTGTACTCCATGTGTTTTCCACATGAACTTCACAAGAAAGCTCCCAAAAAAATAAGACATTTAATGGGTAGCAGGGATTTCAAGTACAATACAAATACTGTTAATATTTCCCTACTGTTCTTTTGCTTTTTGGGGTGTGATTTGAGGAATGCAATGGATTTGAGTCTTGAGTCTTTTCTTTAAAGTTCTGCACTGTTGCATATGACAGACAAGCCTATACAGACCTCTTTTGCTTCGCAAATTCAAGCTGCGGTCTCCTACGAATTTTCCCCGGCCACCAAGTGAAAAAAAAATATGCAGTTAAATCAATACACTTTTCCGCGCGAGCTAGAAAGGAAGCCGAGGTAAGCCCTACCTCCCAAATTTTGCTGGAAGAAGTGTTCTATAAAAGCAAAGGGATTTTTTTTTCAAACGCACACGTTACACACATGTGGCTCTTGATCGGTACTGGAGCAAAGTTAGGTTTGTGCAGAGCTGCTCATTAGGGTTTTATTAAAATGTAGGCCTACACGGAACTATACGCTATGCCTCAGTCTCCAACATATTTTCGGAAAATTAGTCAACACCTCTCTTTTTCATCATAGTGAATTTGGCCTTTATCATTTCTTGATTTATACAAAATGTGATAGCCTACATTCAAACAACGAAGGCTTTAGTGAGCGCTAAAATCAGAATATTGTTGACTCCTGGCTCCCGCTGGTACAGGGCTATCTCAACCACGTGTTTCACTCACATGTTGATGAGAGTATCCGAAACAATTCACTCCCGCAGTCTGCACTGCATTAGCTGTGCGTACAGTAAGTGAATGTGAGATCATCAGAGGTGGGCGGCGGCGGATCGAAGGCCGTGAGTGCATGACCAAGGGATTCAGTTTAAAATAAAAGAAAAACACACATTAACAAGACTCCCGGAAAGCTGGCAAATTAAAATGTTTATTTCTCAAAGGTTTCAACTAGAGTAGTGGTCTGATCATTTTTCTCTATTTTGGTTTTATAACCATTCCAATTTCTCACATCGCTATAGATTTTTTTTTTTTTTTTTTGACGCGACAAGGAGCTTCCCGTTTTGCCGATTTTTTCCAGCGGTGAATATTGTAATCATAGCACATCATGACATAAAACAAGTGGTACAGATATTTTTGTTTGGAGTAAAAAAGAAGTACAGATATGTTTAATCAAAAACCGGTAATCGTTAGCACACAAAAATCTTCAGTATTTTCATCACTGGTCATTCTGGTACCGGTATCTATGTGAATACCGGTATACCACCCAACCCTAGTATTAAGCAGAGCATTAGGCTACATAAATCACTGTTACCATGTAGCAATACAAGTGCTGACAACTTAACCAGGGGTAAAAATACGGTATCTGTCTTCACAGCTGTCTTAAAACTTGCTAAAGATGTAGGGTTCATTATCAGTCCATGTTAATCAACTCTGAAATGTTTCCTATTAAACTATCCCTTGCACACTGTGGTGTAAAACTGTCAAAAATTTGGGTGAACTGGTTTACCCCTAATGCAAGGCCTATAGGCCTTACTACCAGACTGTGGCAAACTCTGTGCATAAGCAGCATGGATTCACTCAAAATGTTCCATTGAGCTGTGGAAAAAAATGTTAACTGAATTCTAACTTGCATTCTCCTAAAAAGAGAGTTTAAAATTTCCTACCTATCCAAATCTCTGCCTATGTCTCCCTACTACTCCACTCAGGTTATCAATACTTTTCTTCACTTTTCACATCTTATTTTGTGGTCAGCCCACTAGACCTCGTCCAAAGATCTACCAGACTGAGTCTACTTCAAGACTTATGTTCACTTAAGGGTAAAACTAGAGTTGACAGACTAGCACGCGTCCTATTCAGTGGACCTTCAGTCTAGTGTTCCCTTCCAATTGGTTTGACTGGAAGCTAGAGATAACAACTACAAACACATTCTAAGACTTACCTTCGTGGACCTCTGTACCCATTTGGTGCATTGTCAGGAGGCTTTGGACCTCCAGTTCCCCGTCCCTTGCCAGATTTGCCGTATTTTGGTTTTGAATCTGTTGCATTAGTATTTGGGAATATTCTGATAATTTTGCCAACAGCTTTTGTTTTTCCTTCCCTTTCAGGATAAAAAATAAGGGAAAAAAAATAGTTTTCAACACACTTGTAAAATTGACTGTGAGCATGACAGTATTTCGAGATGTCTTTCAAAACTTGAGACTTGAGGAAATAGTATCCTAACTGAGGTTATATGATGTGTAACTAAAAAATATCAAAATGCTTGGGAAAAGAAGCAATCAGTATATAACTAGTTAACTGCTTAAGATGGATATATACGTCATAGACATCCCCGCAAGACAGCGGTCCTTGGACACCTCTTGACTGGTGCACACGCAGCTTGAAATGCAAGGATTAATGGAAATGCCTTCCTACATACAGCAGCGCTCAGCGAGGGACGTCACGTGACGTGACTGCTCGAGTGTGTGCAGAGAGGTGACTTTTGCCCAGTTCACTGAGAAAAGAAGAGGGAGCTCTTCTGGAGGTGAACTGCATACGATGGACAATTTGATTCCACAGTTAACCGGTTAAAGTTAGGGAAGCTCTGATACATCCTGTTCAGGCAGAAATATCACTCATTTTCAGGAAACCTTGTAATTACAAAATCACATGACTTTGGGGCAAAACAGCCCACCCTGGGTTCTACTGGCGGGTTGTTCTGAATACCTTTGACTGGCCTGTACAAGTTTTGCTGACTCTGAGAGGTTCCTAGAACTTGCACCTCACAAATGAGTACAACTAAGAAATCAATACCCCAAAGCTACACAACAGTCTGCATTTTAATGAATAGATTAATAAAATCACCTCTGGATTTGCAGAGATTTAGCCAGAAAAATTGCAGGGATTTGAAGGGGCCTCCATGTGTACTTTCAATACCAGTAGTGCATATTGCTACCATATGCTGCCTTGCTATGTTGGGACTGTGCATAGATATCAATGGGGTTGTGCTGCAAAATGATGCCAGCACTACCTGAGCTTATTCTGAATTTTGCCAAGAATGACACACAATCATTACATCTCCATCTCCATAAATCACAACTCTATCACAGTCCCCACTATGCCAGAGTATGGGTGGGTGGATGGATGGAATCATATCTCCACTAAGTCCCCAGTATGCCCAAGTATGGAAGGGGGAGGGGGTACAACTGACAAACGCAAAAAACCTGAGCTATTTAAGTAACATTACACACTTCTACTAATCAGTTTCGTTTCAGTCCCAAATTTATATTTTCACCCGCCTCTAAACGATGGTAATGCTCATGAACACACACCTTTAAGGCCCAGGTCACTCTTAGAAAATGCATACCAGATACAACTGTGTAGGCACCTTCTTAGAAAGAATCTGTTTTCATCAGACTGTTCATTGCTATTAAAGTGTGATGGCCCTGCACCATCCAATACTCTTTCCCCCAAATGACAATTAATAGCTCCTGCTGACCTACCTGAAGACCATTCTTGCCTCTGGATGGAGATATTCTGGATTTTTGATGAATCTGAAGAGAACAGTTGCTTTGTCTCCCGTCCTAAGATGTTCCTTGTCCATTCTAATAATAGATGCAGTCTGTCGTATACTGCCAACATGAACTATTAAGAGATGGGAGAGGGTAATATGGATTAATTTTACAAATGATTATAACATTAATCTTACAAATGATTTTTAAAACAAACAGCAAAATTGTAACTTCTCATTAGCTGCTCAAACTGCTCTTTGATAAAGATATGAAAAACTTACCCCTCATAAACTGTAGTATAATTAATTCCCAGACAGAGTTATCAAATAGACCTGGGTTTCATGATATGTGCTAAATAAAGATTTCATTGAAACGATATGATCTCACATCTACCCACAATGAATCACGTCTTATCATTTCTAGCAGACATTGTTCAAAAAGCCTTGTTAGATGAAAAAGTTCATGTTTTTGTAAAGCTGACAAATTTAGAAATGCCACAGTGCATTTTCAAGATGGTGTCTGCTTGGAGACATTACATGCAATCATGAATAACCATAGGCTTAAAAGGCAAACTACACCTTAAACAGAAATGTCTCCCCAGAGTAATGGCAAAATTTTGCATATTCCTCTTGATTTTTGAAACTAACTTACCCATGGCTTGATAACGACAGCTAATGGTTGTTGGATGGTGCAGAACAAGTATCTCCCCTTCAAACTCCCAGCATGCAATCTGCTCAGAAGACGGAGATATCATCACCATCCCTTTCCGTACATGAGATCTCTTAATTTGCTGCAAAAGAGAAAGAAGCAGAGAAACTGAGAAAATCCGTTGATACAGATGACTTTTATGCAGTGTCGGTGAGGTTGGAATGTAACATAAATGCTTTCACATAAAACAAACCTAACCAAGATTCAGTTCAATGATCCCTCTGCCTCCCTCTACCCTCCCCCTCCCTCATTAAGAATTTCCCTAAAAAAAAAACAGCTACCAGCCATATCTTCAGGTGATGGCTCTGAATATTTTGGGTGATGGTGGCATCATTTCTTAGCCATCAAAGCTAGCACTCATTGTAGAAGTTTGGTTTTAGCACACATAAAAACACATCACATTTGCATGGTAGGTTTTCATATGCTGATTACAAGAATATTGGAGCAAAGATAACAAATCTCTTCAAGTATCACTCAAAAGAATATTTCCTTTTTACCTATGAAGAAAGTAAACTTTCTTTTACCCCCTCTGGGTTATCCTATCCTACATTACATGTGGAGTATTAGATTGCATGATTTATTAATCTGGGTGCGTGATGATAATTTTGGTAATTAGAGCATTAAGTTGACTTAAGTAAGTTTAACTGATGCTCTCTGGGTATTGCCCACTGCCCTGAGACAGATGTTCTCTACCTGGGTAAACAAACTCCTGAGGGTATGCTGGCTTTTTTCTTGTAGTATGCCAACATCATTGCTAAAAATACATCATTCTATTGAAAAAGGAGTAAATGCCATGTGATCTGCAAAACCTCTGCTTCATGATGTATATTACATCCACACACTGCAGTTTTATAATACAGCAGTATAATATTCATATGACAATGTCAAGTACATACAAAAGAAATTGCATTTCATTTGCAAAAAAAAAAATAACTATCCTCTCTGCCTAGGTTTATGCATCAAGGGTCATGCTTTTCCCGTGGGTATGGCGATGAAACAAACTTGAAACCCCTGCCCTAAGGAAATGCTGTTCTTACTTGATGGTATTTTCCAGAAATACACTTATGCAACACCAACATAATCATCTCCAGAGGGCCCTTGCAGAGGCACATGCAGTAATGTTTGAAAATTCCAATGAAAGGGACAATTAACTGGATTGTGAAACCTTTTATCCATGTGTAATATAAAATTTCCTAAATGCCTCTTAGTTAATAGCACAATGTCTCATGTTTTCACTGCAGTATTTCAGTTTATAGGAAAACTGCAAACCTGCTTCATAGCAGTTTAAATTTTTAGCTTTCAAAACATAAAGCTCACCTACCTTTTTGAGGGCAAACGAGGCAGTCTGTCCCCCTTTCACAACAGTTACAGGCATTCGTTTCCTATGTATACTCTTGATAATGACTTGGTTGAAGCCACCATGTCCATCAGGTCCCAGAAGAAGGTTGTCATTTATTCTAATCACCCCTCGTAACGTTGTTCCAGATACTACTGTGCCTACCCCCTATGGAAAGATATAAGGACCACATTTTTCTAAATTTATAAGTTTTGTTCAAAACCACATTCCATTTGATTGCAAACATTGGTCTACAACATACACCACACAAGTCAGCTTGAACCTGCTGATTCTTTGGCAAAGTTACTTGAAATAGACAATTTCAATTAGTAAACTTTAGCATCCTTATTCCTGTCCAGCCCTTTGTAATCATGGGCAGTATTCCTGTACTAAATACCTAAATACCTTATAACAATATGTGTTAAACATCATGAAAAACACTCAGTGCCTTCTTATATCAACAAAGATGGCTCATTACAAAGTAATGAAGGATTTACTTCTGAGCTTTTTAATGCCTTATGGAGTGTCATCCTTAAAACTTTTTTGCCACTGGTTGAAAAATTTTCAATACTCTCAAAAGATAAGTTTGAGCTTGACACTTCACCTGCCATAAATAACCATTGGCATGACTTTGAATTTTATAACACCCCTATGTGTAGAATGGAAGAGGCCAGGGTGGTATAAACTGGTAAGATATGGGATAAATGGTGATAATTGCAACAAAAATATGAGGACATGTGTAAGACTGGCACATATTCCACAAGTATATTTGATTGACTGCTCAGTCACATTAACTTTAGCTAAAATGCAGAGATGCATTGTTACATTGCAACAATTCCTGAAAATGACAATGAGTCACATCTTTCCTTCTGCAGAAATAATCTACATGAACAGTTAAAAGGAAACTGAAAAAACACCACTTCCTGTTTCTACCAATAATGCAATGCAGCTTAACTAAATGCCACAATTTGGTCCCCTCTGAATATAAATCCTGGGAACACCTGGTGGACAACCCAAAACATTGGGTGGACACTTTCAGTCAGGCATCAGACTTGTCACCAATGGACTGCTAGTTTGATTCCAGCCCAGTTCATTACGGGTAGGGTCAGAGTTGTAATCAAGTCATGACTCAAGTCACAACTTGCAAAATTGCCTGACTTGAAAAATTCTGGCCAATTTTCCCCCAATGAAATAACACAGTGATTTGAGTCATGACTTGACTCAAGTTGCTAAAATGAGTGTAGTTGACTTGACTTGCCACAAAAAAGAGTGACTTGGTTACAACTCTAGGCAGGGTTCACTAGATCAAAGGTTCACTGGACTGAAAATTTAATGCTAAACTTAATCCTAACCTTAATCCTTACCCAAACCCTGATCCTTTCCTAGGATAATCCTAAACCTAATCTTAAACCATACTCTGCATCTAGCCAGAATCCTAATCCTACTTCTAACCCAAAGAACATTTCTGTCCAAGGGGATCTTTGGTCTAGCAAACCTTCAATCTAGTGAACTTTCAGTCTAGTTGGTATCCCCAGTCCATTACATTGTGTCCATTGTCAAAACACTCTACCTCACAATTTTTCAAGTGGTTCAGGCAAAATGATCCTTGCACTTCAGTTTCTACTTTAATTTTTATACAGTTGCAAGGACATCACTCAGCAGCTGGTTCCTCACTAAAATTTGGGGTTCCTCAGAATCCTCCATGGACCAAAGTAGTAGTGCACGTCATGGGCCAAAAAAGGCCCTCAGGCCACCAATTGAAAACCTAGACAATGTCAATTGCCTTTCTCCTTCCATGATGTAATCGGCACCTGCAAGGTACTTTGTTTTTGGCCATAAGATGTATCTGTTACCACCTGGAGTAATTGTCTCTGGAGCATGTAAAAGTTTACCAGGGACCTGCTTAAGTTTACTTCTTTTTTTTTCTTGATATTTGTACATAGGTCAAAGGGCAAAACCAAAATGAGTACCTTCATATGTACTACCCCTTTCATGAGGAATAAGACTGTACAGAAGCAAGCTCATTATAAATGCAAACAACAAAACAAATGATTTGATATCATTGTGTCCATTACCGGTACTGAATATGTCTCATCAATCTGAAACTCAGCAGGTTCCGTTACACCCCAGTCAGATCTTGTGTTGAGAAGATTCAAAAACATTTTAAGCAAATCTAAATTCAGACCAGTCACATTAGAAACTTGGAAGATTGGGCAAACTCTGAAAATAAGAAAGAGATATAGATTTAACCTGCCATACATCCCTGGGTTACATCTACTCTGACAGGAATATTCACTGTATATATTAATAGGTACGAACCATTGATTGGTACAGAAATTTATGACTTCTTCATAAAATCAATTCAGCCCAAACTTAAAAGAGTTTTAAAACAGGAGTGTTTTCCTCTAAAAAAATCTCTCAAAGTAAGTTATATGAAACGTTTTAAAAGAAAACGATGTGTCCTATTCAGGCCCATGAAAATCTGAGCTTATACTTTAGGGAACGTTTCACAACAATATCATCAGTGTCATCTCATTATGGCTGGGGGGGGGGATTGGATTCTAGCTTGAAATAGCAATTCTTGACAAGAAAGTCTTATGAGGGACTGTTGCTAGCATAAGAACTGAGACTTCACCCTATGTCTACTAGAGCCCAATGTCTAAAAAGATTTGAGGCAATAAACAATTTAAAGTAACTTTTTTAGTTCAAACTTTGCTTGGCAAAACCCATTCAATTAAATGGAAGAGAAACTTTGAAATCATTCTTCACTTTTTTAAGTGTCAAACCATTCATAGAAAAGTCCAACTGTAGGGTAAATGTTTAGGGACACTTTGACTTTGAAAAAGTAGGTTCTTTTTCAGAATAGCAAACATGAAGGCTGTTGGGATAACTCTATTCCAAAATCTGACGCATTCTATAAAGCCTACTTAAAGTTTTTTAAAAGTTTCTTTGATAGATACAAGATGAGGATGGTAAAACTTAATGTCCTATTAGCAAACTAATGTCTACTTTTATCACTGCTTTATGGAGGTCTGGACATTTTTTTAGCTTCGAACACATGCTTTTGAGCTCTAAGTGAAGATACCTTGTATTTTTTTTCTTTGAGCAAAATCTTTTGAGCTACTGACTAGCTCACAATTTTAGTCATTTAACAGCCACATCAAAGGGGCATAAAAGCACTAGAAGAGGCACTACTAAGTATTAGAATCTATCGAGATGTAGGTCAAAGAAATGGCTAAAAACATTCAAGTGAGTATCACACATGGGAGTCCTAGTTACCATCTTGAGGAAACTGGTCTACAGAGAAGTTAGCTGCCAAGTAATGAGGCCATAAGTGGTAAAGCTGCAAATGACCCCCACTTAAGTTCAGGATGTGGTTAATTTCAGGTTTAATGCTTATTGACAAACAAATTGAACCATTCAGGCAGAACGCAACAGACATGTAATGCAACAACTCTGACATTCAGGAGTTCACATAAGTGAAATGCTCAGAAAACTTGAGTTTTGAGCTGTCTGCTATGATGTGCACAGCCCTTCACATCAGTGTCAGCAAACATTTTTTTCTCATTTTAGTTACAAATACCAAATCTTGTGGTGGTGTCAAAAAGTTTCCCAATGAGGGTAGAGATGATGGGCTCCCTGATGGGTGAACCTGTTATGAGAAGTTTCCACAGAGGGGAGGGAGGTGCTGGAGGAATGGGTACAAGCAATCTTAGAATGACCATTTAGACTTAGTGATGGTTCCATTCATTTATGAGATCCACAAAATTCAATCATTTGTTTTGCTCTTTTTGCCTTTTGTATTTTCTTTTTCTTTTCCTTCTTTGGCTCAAACTCCTCCCTGATGTATATTGTCCATCCTTCCCTAGGATAGGCCACTTTTCTCTGACCAAACACATGATCTAGTTCCCTAGGACAACCCCCCCAACCAACTATAAAACTTGTGTCAAAGACTACACTAGATGAACTGCAGCAATGACTTGAGCTCTAGTAGACAGGCACAGGATAACATCTGACTTAAATGTTCTTTGCAATCTCAGACGCAAAGCACTCATGTGATGAGAGCATTGACCGCCATGCCTCACTTTCGAGCAAGTCATAATAAGTTTACTTGACAAACTTCACTCTTAGGTCATAAAGAAGAAGCATACCTTTCAGAGCTAAAATTAGTTGCTGTGGTTACAACATCCTCCTTGTTATTCACTAAAATTGGTATTTTTCGACATCCTGGAGATTTGAGGATTCTCTGCAACAGTTTAAGAGTTTCTTGGAGAACGTTTGGCGGACACATGTCAATCTTAGTGACAACCACAAACACAGGAACACTAAGAGCTAAGGCCAACCCAAGATGCTCTTTGGTCATTCCAATTATGCCAGCATTACTGCCAATCTGTATGATAAGGAAAAGCAACTTTCAAATCCTACTTCTGTCACTGAAAAGTAACCTGATTATAAACATGACTCCCTAACTTCAATTTCTTTTCTTACTCTCCCTTAATCTCCCTTTTTTTTCTTCATTTTCATTAATGTGAAATTTTGTCATGCACAATAAAGAAAAGTAACTATCAAATTTTAGTACTGTCACTGGGAATTTATCTGGTCATAAAGATGGCTCCTTGACATAAATTCTTTCTTCTTCTTTCTCAATCTCTTTCCTCTATCTTTCTATTTTATTATTTTTTCAAAATGTGAAATTTTGTCATAAAGTATGCGCTAAAAATGTTCATATCTTATATTTTCATACAATTTGAAAAACGGCCTGAATATCTCATAACTTAACTTCCTTAAATTAATGAGGCATTTTTACCACAATCTGTAAGAAAATCTTCATGTGAAATGTTTAGAAACAATGTAACTTCCAAAGAAATGACAAATGACCATTACACAAAGATCACAAAAGGAAATATGATCTATTCGAAACCAAGGATGTGTCAAAATGTACATGGCCCTTACCATGAGCATTCCAAAATCTGGTGCATGACCAGTCATTCCAAAGACTGTTGTTTTTAGGTACTTTTCATGACCAGCCAGATCTATGAAAGTAATAACTTTGGATGAATTCTCACAAATGTGTAACCAGTCCAGGCCTCCGCCTAAAAAAAGGAAAGTGAAACAGAATGAAAGAAGAGTTTTTAAAATTAAAATTTAGTGTGACTTAAATGTACAAGTTATATTAACTTAATAAAAGAGAAAGTTAACACAGGAAGATAAGAAGGGGATGACGGGGAAGTCAATTTAGTAAGTAGATCAAAACACTCGAGAACAATGGAACAAGTACATATGTTGCGTTTTATGTCACATGGCATTTGTGAGAGTAACTGTAGAGCAGACCTAAAATAACAAAATACACTTCTGGTCCAAAAAGATGGGCGTTTTCACAATATAACTGAACCACAAGTGTGAAGATTGTTTTGGACCGTTCAAGGATAACCTTTCTGTATTTTGCTTTTCTGGGTTTCAACAAAGATTGAAAGACGAGGAGGAAATTGGCTAACCCTTTTCAGAGGCAAGAGGGAGGTTACCCCACTTCCTCATTACAAAGAGCACAGCATAACTGTCAATCACATTTTGTTTCTTGATGATCTTTGCCTTTCAATATTTGCCTTATGTATCACATTTGAACAACGATGAATCCCCACCACTCTGTTAACTCCAATGGACACCCTACTATGGCCAACCACTCAGAGAGCTTTTGTTTCCTTTTAGAATTAAAAGGTTTATGTGACCTTGAAAAGTTTACTGTTTTCTTGCACAGCATGTTGTACTGAGTGGGTTTGTATGGTAAAGTCACGTTATTACACTAAGGCAGTGATTACATTTTGGCACAAGGTGCAGTAGCTTTGGGAAAAACAAAGACAGTAACTTGAGTATTACAAGAGTGACATCATAAATTATTGTGCAATCTACCAATTGGAATTGAGTAAATAAGCTTTTAAATTTTATATCTCAGCTCTTCTTCTTTCGAAATACAGTGAGACATCCACAGGGACATTAATTCACTGCCCCAGGAATGTAATCACTGGCTTAATTAATTCACCAGCTCAGGAATGTCCTGTGAAGATGGGAGTTTCACCATTTGTATTCATTATTGAAAGTTTAGACTTTAGGTATACTTTAAAGACAAACATGTGTCACTCCAAAGTATATTTTTATTCTAGGGGTATCAAAATTCTCAGTTGGTGACTGCTCTTTGATTGATATCAAAGTTTGGAAAATTCAAAAGATGCAGAGTAGCTCACATTCCACACAATGCAGAGAGAATGTTTGGATAACACATTATAGCCTTGTATGCTCACCAGGATGTGGCCTTATGCAGTAAAATAGGTTTGTGTCTGCACAAGAAAGAGCTTTACACAGTTATGGAAGGAGCTACAAGTTGCTTAGTTGGGAGAATTGGAACTGTCTGGGATGACAAGAATTGTCCTAAGTGAAGTGACACTAAGTATGAGTAAGGATGAAAGTAAAGCTTCTTACCATGATTATCTGGTTTATTGACTACTCCACCTTTGCTATCAAACCCAAGAATATCATTCCCTACACTACTTGTTCTTCCAGATTCCATCTCGTGCTTGTGTCGGAAGAGTTTTAATCTGGCCAGCCCTCTGCCATTGTCCAGCTCTCCATGTGTAAGAACACCAAGCAAGGTACTCTTGCCAGCATCCACATTACCAACAACAGCCACTCTGCATAGATGAAAAGGTCAAAATAGAATTTTACTGTCCATCGAAAAAAACCCTCCTACAAAGGGATCATTCTTTACACCTAGATACTTAATAATTACACTGTATCAGCCGATACTGATATTACGTACTGAGTCTGATAATCAGACTAACACAACTAAGGATTATTTGAGATATTTCTAACAGCTTTTACAATGACTACTTGTTTCATAAATAATAATTTTTCCATCACCAACTTTTACATTTGTGGCTACCTAAAATCAAAGAAATGCAAAAAGAAGGCAAAACAGTTCAACAATTAATATTGTCACAGTTTTATAGAGCATCAATAATTATCAACACTTTCAAAATGGTAAACATCATATGTTGAGGGAAAAGTAGAGGTTATTGAGCCATGAATAATTTCAAATGATAACAAATATCAACGATTAATTCCACTAAATTTCTTACTCAGGCATAATTACATTGTTTCCTTGCTTTGTACACGGTGCTCCCTTCATAAACAACAATTTTCCTCATGACACACTTGACTGCAAATAAAAAATTAACTGTTGTTGCTTTTGTGTGGCAATGTCTGTAACAGGGCAGCTTTTGAATTACATTAAGTCAACATTGTGTACAATTTAACATTGACCATGTCATTCAGAGTTGAAATGGTGAATCATAGCCAGTGGTGGAGACTCACGTTGTCCACTTCACTTTCTTGGCTCTTATTTGCCTTGCAAAAATTGACCTTGGACAGACCTTAGGCTATTTAACACTTTTTAAAGGTTTAGGCCAAACCACCTTCATAACAGCTAAGGATCAATGTTCTATAGGGAGGGAAGTGTCTAGAGAAAATGAACTCCATGTTTGCCTTTCAATATGCTTAATAATTTTGAACAAGCCCCTAAGTGTTTGAATGAAATTGTTCAGTTACTTCATTGAGAAGGTGAAAGCATTATCATACACAGCACTGGAAATAGGACATCATGACAGTAAGGTCATTTTCATACTAGCTTTTAGGTCACATTTATGCATTTCAAAGGGCACCAAAGTCAACCAGAAGATTTTGTGTTACCTGGTATGCATGGCCTTCAATAGTATGCCATTTTGTAGGGTACTAAGGACATTGCCAAAAATGTATCGGCCATGGCCTGCATGGTCTTTGTCTATTTCCGGCCCTGCATACATTTAAACTATCCTGAAAATTTTACAGTGTAATAGTCACTACCATGAAATATAGTATTAACAATTTAACACTCTTAGATATGGGGGATTCCAATTATTAAGTTTGCAGTGTTTTCGTATCTTAACATAAATCTACTTTCTTCCTAATCTATTTCATACTCACTCCACCATTAAAACACGTACCCACATTTACAGACAAGGCTTAAGACAGAAAACTGTATGTGCAGTCATTCGGACAGCCACCCTAAACTCCAATTAAAAAGGAAATTTATAGTGACCGTATATGTGGTACAATAACAAATGTTTGTTTCAATGCCATTACTGTGAGGGCAAAATGGGTCAAATTTTGCACTATTTTACATCTAAGAAAGGTCAAATTGAAAATATTTGGCCTTTCCCCCACATCACCAAAAATGGACTTCCTGTTCTGACATCTTATCTATAGCCTTGAAGGCAATATATCCTTGGAATTGAAGTGCTCAGTTATCTTACCTGACCTCCTGAAAATCTTCTTCCTCTGCTATTTTTCGTACCAGGTAATCGCCAAGCAGTCCATCAGTAACAGTCCTCTCCCTCAGTAAGACAACATCAGCTTCTAATGCTGTGGACATTCTGACCAAGGTTGCATGAGAGGCATCCAGCTCATCTCGACTAAGTCCACTGCTAGATCCGTCAGCTGTGACAGAAAATTAAAACAAGGGATAAAATTATTATCTCATTCATCTTTGTCAGACCCATCACTGACCCTGTCATTTAAATCCTTGGCCTTCTTTTTTAGCTAATGCTTTAGACATTATGGGAGCAGGTGCCAAGACCTGGCAGATTAGAATGCTATCCAGGTCAGCCACTATCCCAGGGGCTGACAGCGGTGGAAAACCTATTGTTTCACACAATTGACAAACAGACATATTGAATGTAGTATGCACAGTACCCCACAAAGCAGAGGCAGCTTGGTAACTCATTCCTGTTACCTATCTAATTTAGGAAGGGAACATACACCCAGCTATGCAGGCCATGTTGAATACAGAACTGATATACACAATGACCTGAACAGCAACAAAACACAAAATCTTTTTAGTTTAAGAAACTTTAACCCTACCCCCCCCCATTCAAAATGTGTTCTTTAAACTGTTAAATTGTTTAAATTTAAATCACTGCCATAAAAAGTAATTGAACCAAACCAGCCCTCAGGATGTTATTTCGGACAATGTACCTATTTGCTTTGAATTAATTGGTTAATTTAAAAGACTCGATTTAAATGTACTTTTGGTTTTTCCTCCCAGGTTTGATTTGATGCAACGACCAGTTATAATTTCAACTTTTCAAATATCAACATAGTCAATAATTCATATATTTTTTATTTTTTTTATTTTTGCAGATTGCAACCACAGTCCTGTCCTCAGAAACCAACACTTCTCTCTCCAGTGTTTAGCCTATCGTCGCCAGTCTTGTGAAAAGGCACTTTTTTTGCAACGTAAATTTGTTGCACGTTTGAATTATTATGCATTTTGTATCTTGATAGGGACTTGTTGTCAAAGAACAACGGATATTGAGAACGTTTTGGCTAAGATATCAACTGCCGCGAACGGCACCGTACGCACCATTTTGACTGTGAAAACTTCCGTGTTTGAAAGTGGTGGCGCTCTTTCGAAATGTTTATTTTATATTCAGTTAACCGTTAACTGTCGGTTGATAACAACGGTTAATCGGTTAGTGAATTAACCGAATATGCACAGCCCTACACAGCTCAATGGAAATTTTCAATTATTTTCTATGAAATACTCGAAAACCTTGGCAGAAATTAATTCAGAATCATTGAATTGACCCCAGAGTGATTCTCTGTTGCTTCAGTCATGTACACACCTCCCTCAATATCCTGAACCAATTTACATCACATATCAATGACATAGAAAACAAAGTGAGAAATAGAATGTCTCACATAGTGTTAAAAAATGATAATCTGGATTGCCTTTTGCTCAGAATTTTTTGATATTTTGAGGGAAATTCTGACAACTGTAATGAAATTTAGCATCTAACCAAAAAAATTTAACTAGAAAGCCAAAAGGCTTAGTGATTCCTTGCCATATGATATATTGTAACAAGAATGAGTCACCCACATGACAAG
>WURT03188716.1:0-10076 GCA_009936505.3 Holothuria glaberrima
ATATAAAAATATGTATATATACATTTATATATATATATATATATATATGAGTCGAGGTTGGAAGATAGAAGTTAGAATGAGTAGGTCGAAAGGTTAATAGTAGTACATTCGATTTTGAATTTTTATATCAATCCTAGATAGAGCATAGCCCTTATCAAAGCAGGAAAGGTATAAATTAAAGTAATATAAATAATATAACCGCTATAATAATAATTTATATAATTTATATATAAATTAATATAAACCTTTCCTGCTTTGATAAGGGCTATGCTCTATCTAGGATTGGTGTAAAAAATCAAGATCGAATGTACTCCTATTTATATAATATATATATATATATATATATATATGTATGTATGTATATATGTATGTATATATGTATATGTATATATATATATATATATACTCAATCTGCAGACAGAACTGTTTCGATCTTGTTAGATCCAATCAGTTCGGCTCAGAGTAGGTTTCAAGACCGTAGGGCAAGACTGACATGACACGAGCAGTCAGTCCAGCGTTTCACGGTACACTGCCTGTATATATATATATATATATATGTATATGTAATCACTGCTGTCTTAAGTACGACCATTCATGGGAATTATTTTCCTAAAATGTGGAAGATGTAGCTATGTTAAAACTCTGTCACCGTTAGCGGTTATATTTACGACGAAACACGTTAAAGACCGTTTTTTACTCTAGTATAGCGCCATAAAGCTATGACAGTTGAACAAAGTTCAACTCTGAGCTATGTCCGTGGGCTGAGGTAGAGCAAGAAATGTCCATATATGGTTCTTATAGCTTTATAGCGCTTGAAAATTTGAGTGTAGCACTATGAAGCTATTACAGTTGAACAAAGTTCAACTCTGAGCTATGTCCGTGGGCTAAGGTAGAGCAAGAAATGTCCATATATGGTTCTTATAGCTTTATAGCGCTTGAAAATTTGAGTGTAGCACTATAAAGCTATGATAGTTGAACAAAGTTCAACTCTGAGCTATGTCCGTGATTGGCTAAGGTAGGGCAAAGAATGTCCATATATGGTTCTTATAGCTTTATAGCGCTTGAAAATTTGAGTGTAGCACTATAAAGCTATGACAGTTGAACAAAGTTCAACTCTGAGCTATGTCCGTGGGCTAAGGTAGAGCAAGGAATGTCCATTTATGGTTCTTATAGCTTTATAGCGCTTGAAAATTTGAAAGTATGTACCGGCCAAGAAAAGAATGAGCCAGTGCTAGAGAGGTAACGCTAAAGTGACGCCACAATATGCAATCGAATAGTTTAATAAATGTATGTACCTTATTCTCTGATATAAGACGCTAACAACATATTTAATTTTCTTGTTTTGCCTCCCCAGGTTCCTATATCTACGACCAACAACCAAATCCCTACGTCAGTGTTTACTCGTGCCAGTGGAATCAGCCAATAATGTCACTGACTGATTCCCAATGGAAGGGACTAATAACATGGAGCTGTCCAGCAATTACCTTTTCGACGGCAGTACAGTTTCGGGCACCAGCGAAGTAAAAATGTAATGATCAAAAAAGGGAAAAAAAGATAAAAATGTGGAATATATACACTTCTCAGGATTTTGCGTGTCAAAACCATCTTGTATCAGGCTCGTTGTCAAGCAAGGTGTTGAAAGGGAGGGATAGGGGGCTAGATAGTTTCCAGGGATAGAAGATATTTTTCATAAACGAGACAGGCTTATAGTAGATTAATTAAGGTAATCGAGATTGTGCTTCTCATAACTGTTTCCTTGGAGCAACCATTTTGGCAGGTGTCGCTCTCTTCCCCATTTGGCATGTTTTGGGCATGTTTTGTGCACATAGTACGATAGCTACACTGTAAAAAACAGTGTTTATGAATTAAACACTTTTCTAAACACTTTTTTACCCCCACTTTGGATACACGTTTAAAGTCTAAACATGTTCAGGAATTAAACACATGATGTTTAGGAATAAAACACACAGTATTTAGGAATTAAACATGAGTGTTTAGAATAGAAACATGTTTCCAAAGTGAGGGCAAAAATGTGTTTAATTCCTAAACATGCTTTTTAGAGTGTAATTTAAGGGCGAAACACATTATGGAAAAGGTCTGCTTTAAGTGTAAGCGCAATTAGAGACAGTTCACTTACTATCATCTTGTATCTCTCTCTTAAGCCTAAGAATAATCTTACTTATTATCTTTAGCATTGCTAACGTCATCCTTCAGTAAGATCATGGAACTTATAGAGCATAAAGAAGAAACTATATGCAATGTAGTTTGCATGTAAGTTTTATTTTAACAATCGAATTCAAGTCAAAATCCGAAAACAAGGATCTTTTCAGTTTAGGCTTATAATCATAACCAATCCTTCCCATTCGAACAGAATATCATCTATATTTCGGCGAAATGTATACTTTTTAGGGGCAAACATGAAATTTTGGGCAGAAGTGCTAAGCTCGCCCACCCTCTACCCCGAACTGACAGTTGTTTCTTACTCTTATATTTATGAATGTCGTGTAATAAGGAAATAGTTTTACACGAAAGTTCCCTGAAACCGTTGCAGGTCTAGAGGAAGACAAGGAGTATTATACCAGATATTCCTTTATTTAAAGGGTGTAAATAGACTCAAAATGCTGGAATGTACTTGTTTGTTGCATCTTATCAGACTTTACTGCTGCTAAAGAATTTGTGAAAATATATGTAAACATGCCAGCTGGCCGGGTAAGCCAATACACCTGGATAAAATGTAATTATGGTACTTCAAATTAGGATGTATCCAGGAGGTTTTCCAAAGCAGGCACTCTCATGCCTGAATGTCGTTCCATACCACTAATTTTTTTCTAATTACAATTGAGGACTGCACTTTGATTGTCAATTAATTCAAAAAATTGTTAAGCTCTGGTTATTCGATAATAACTTTTGTAGTTAGTTGTGTTCCTAATTGCTCCCACACAGTGTCACAGGATTGGATGCATATGGCCCGGAGGAATTTATAGGCAGCGCAAGCTTTGTCTGGGAGGTTACGGCAATTTTTGATTCCTTGCAGAAGGCAAAAGGAATCTATGCAATCACCCAGGCGGTTGTGTGCTTATGTGCGTGTATGTATGTGTATTTGTGACACTTGGCATGTAAACACGATACCTCAAGATAGCAATGATGAATAATTTTCATACTTGGTATATTGAATTACTATATTAAGAGAAAGATTGCTATTGTTTTGGTAGAGGTCAAAGGTCATGTGAGGTCACCAGAGGTCAGAAACCGAAAACCTTGTAAACACGATATCTCTAGGTAGGAAACATGGATTTTTTCATACTTGGCATGTGGATGCGTTATAGTCAAAATATAGCCTGTTGATTTTGGTATAGGTCAAAGATTATCTGATACCACGAAACTGAAAATACGAAATTATTAAAAACTACTTGTAAACATGATATCGCAAGCTAGCAACAGACATTGTCCATACTAGGTATATATATATATATAACTTTATCATATTAAAACAAAGAACCCTATTGTTTTCAGTGGGGTTCAAAGGTCATTTGAGGTCATCAGAGGTCAAAAACCAGAATACCTTGACAAAACATGATATTTCAAGACAGAGATGAGGGATTCTTTTAATACTTGATATATGAATGTATTACTTGAAGAAAAAGAAAGCCCCATGAGTTTGTTGGAGGTCAAAGGTTTGCTGAGGTTGCCGGAGGTGAAAATATGAAGACCTCGTAAACTAAATATACAGTAAGCGGTACATCCAAATCGTGTTTGGTTTGGTTACAAACGAAAAGTTAAGTTGAATTTTTGTACCATTACAAAGATAAAATATAGAGAAAACATTACTTTTTCATAAGCATAACTATCTTAGGAATAATTCTAATTTAAATTACCTTATTATGAACATGTTATGAACATATGTTAAGGATGACTTGACTATAGCATGATTTGAAATACCTTATGCTGAACGAAATCTTTGATGGGCTTGAAGATTAGAGATCGGATTCTAACGCAGACGGTCCCTTATACGATTTCCTATTAGGACATGTTTTTCTTTTTTCATTTTTGTGTTTCACTTTTTGGTGGGGTTCAAAATGTTCTATGAAGTCAGCAAAGGTCAAGTTCTGAACAAACCGTAAAAATGAAAAGTCAAGAAGTGAAAATTTGAGAGATGAACCAAGTCAGTGCAACAAATCATTCCCTTCAGCAAGGAATCACTAAACCTTTGGTCTTTCTGGTTTCTATTTTGCCTTAAATTGGAGGAGGGGGGACTATAAGTTTATATTGCAGTCAGAATTTTTCTGTCTGGCGAGATTGTAAGGGCTTTAAACGATATGTGAGCGAATAATAATACTCACTGTAGCCGTTAGGGGCGATAGACAAAACCAAAACACGAATGCGTCATTAAAAGAAAGGAACGATGGAGCGTTTATCTAAATAGAAGGGAAAATTTGACTACGAGTGTAAGAGTGCGGTAAAATAATAACAAAGCTTTGTCACGCACGGAAATAACGTATCGATAACACACTGCAAAAAGAGGCGTTCAGTAAATTATTTAAATATATTTTCACCGGTGTACATGAACATGGTTTGCGTCCTGTTTAACAATTTTATAGCCTACAAAAGTTTGATATCCAATTCTATCTTTGAAACTATTAAGAACTTAAAGAATATAAGAAAGTTGTAAGAAGAATTTTTATTAAGTACTTAAAGGTATATTTCTAGTTTGCATCCAAGAAATAACTTACACGTACTTTTCGACTTAAATCTTCTTTGAATACATCAGATGCAGCTGTTTTCATCGGAAAAGACGTGCTCTACAGGTAAAAGAGGGTGCATTTATTCTTAATGGAAAAAAGTGTGTCTCTTAATATGTACAGTAAACTAGAAGAAAACATTTTTGTTCTTTTCATAATTGTAACCTGTGAAAAAACCTACTTTATAATTGTATACTGAAGTATAATAAGTTTTGAAAGAAAATACTGCGTAACTGAAAATCATTATATCCCAGCTGTTGTGTTTCCTTTCATCTCTTTTTTCGTAGGAACATATTTGTTCCTTTTTTCCATATTTCATCTTCTTCTTCTCAATAGAATGCATTTATATTGTTTGAGACTTTGACAAGTGAAATAGCTTCAACTTAAGCAGTTTAGTTTGAATGTCCCTCCAGATGAGGAAACGAGTCTCTGATTCACCACTGGGCCCCGTAAAGACAATCGTGCATCAGGCATGTAGCATTACTTATGCTATGATTTTAAGTCAATCAGAAAAATTTCAGAGAGATCCCTTCCCATAGGCCTTTGGTGTTCCAATTGAGAGTCTAAAAAAATATGAATACAGTTGCAAACATATCTTTTGTTTTTCGATTTCTGTAGCAGTGGACATCGTCATAAAATTTGATCAAAGAATTTGCCTGTAGCTTAAAAGGGAATCTTCTTGAATATTTATTACTTTGAATCTCTGCCAAAAAAATTCCAAAATGTAGGTGAATAATTACGATAAGGTTTAAGACACTTAAACCCTATATAACACTCAAACACGTTAACATGTAACACTCAAATACGTTAAAAAAACCATCATTAAGTAAACCCTCAAAATATTTAAAATCATCGGTAGCTTAAAGAGGCAGGGAAGGTGTGTCGGGCAAGAACATTTGAAAATATATCCACCAGAAAAGGGGTTTTAAGTATTTTATTTACTTGCTTTTATGCTACCAAGTGATTTTAAGCTCTATTCATTACCGATCTTAGCTTGTACTGCTTGCTTTTCCCCTTTGTACGTATTTGCATGTCTTCTAGAAATTTTTCTAGGTGGACATTTCAACGTATTTTATCTTGCTTCATTTGAGCTGAGAAAGGATGGATAAATATCCGAAAGCTTCTCGACTCAGGGTGTCTTTTTGTCTTTGTATGTACAGTTGCAATTCTAGTTTTACCTTTTAATTTATATATATACTACATATGTGTGTATATATTCATATATTTACTGTTTATATACATAATGAAAGTAGTTAGTCAGTTAGTCAGTCAGTCAATCAGTTAGTCAGTCAGTTATTCAGTTATTCAGTTAGTCAGTCAGTCAGTCAGTCAGTTAGGTAGATGAGGTTTTACGGCTCAGTTTGTAACCAATTGGTTTAAGTCGGGCCGGCCACGGCCTTTTTTCCAGTTGTGGCTCTCTGGCTTGTTTTTCCTACTCCATTGCTTATGCTGCGCACCAGCACAATGTAACACAAGCGAATATCCTGATTAGGGACGACTTGTTGCAATATTTCGAAGACACCAAGACTTCATCATCAAGCAATGAAGGTAGGAGCACGTATAGACATGTGCGTCAATCCGCATTGAAATGCTGGGGGACATATAAGAATTAGCACAAACTAAGCCCTTTGGTTTTGAAGAGGGGGTGTCTTCACATAGGCCCCTCCCTGTTCCCCGCTTATGATGATTGACGCTATCCTATTGAAATAAGAATTAGGGTTCCAAAGTTGATATGACCATCATAGATAATCTGCCAGTTGAAAAACACGGAGTCCACGGAATTACTTCAAGATGTTTTTTTTTCATCATGTCCCAAAATAGTTGGAACCACGCTCCGCAGCGTTGATCACTGCCAGAGATTATGAACCCTAACAGTGAAATAAGGGCCATTGACGTGTATTCCATTTTTAAGGACGTGTGTCACCAACATGATAGGTGCAATACATTCCTAATTGCCAGGAAGCCCAGAAATGCCAAGGAGCTTCTCTGGACGGGCTCAAGCCCCGACCCTTCTCAACTAATGCGAAAGACATATGCTCAGTTACAGCTTCTAGACAGAGCTATTTGACAACGGTCCTGGTAAATTAAGGCCTAAACTTATAACAATGTAGCGTTGCCGCTGTTTTTCTCTTGGTCCCTTGGACAGCCTCGGATAGTTTGTAACCATGGTTGCATGCAGCTGGGGTAACCCACATTTTTACCCAAAGTGGAACTTTTAATTATTGATGTAAATTTCAGAAGAATGAGATGACAGTACCACCCATGTCACACTTCCACTGGAAGTGTGTCAGCGTGAATGTTTTGACATATCTACACTGATAAAAATATCAAGAAATTTACAGTCATATTTTACATACATTTTCTGTGCTTCGGGTTAAACATAAATATTCTGTTAATGAACAACGTTTGTTTTTTCAACTTAAAAATCTGGTATGTTATATGATGGTTTGGTTATTCAAAAAAAAAATTCCAGTTTTTAAAACAAACTGTACTTCAAATTTTTTTTGTCTTTCAACAGACATGTTTGTCAAATTACATACCTGGTCGAAAATTGTTAAGTTAAATTAATAAATTACAAATTTTTGTTTTAGTAATTTACATATAATATCTGTCTTTCGCCAGGGTTATTTCACTGAAGTGAAATGTTATTTTACAAGTAACACATTATCACAAGGTGTAAGTTGATAATTTTTATAGTTGGTTTTCATAAGACCTCTCAATTGTCAATTTCAGAACGACTCACATTCCTCCAAAAGAGTGGAATTCCTTTAAGCTATTGCTTGTATCATATATAACATGATCGGGTCCTCCCCCCCCCCAAAAAAAATATAACAGTTCACAGACTTTGTAAGGTCAGATAGTGAACCACCTACCCAACCCGTTTATTTCATTTTTCATTTGCATCACTCGAAAGTTTCATTTTCGCGCTTCTTTGAATAGAGGGCGGGCATCTTGAACTAGTTGTAGGCTTTTGCCCTTCGTGTGGTTTCAATCTCATGTTTCGCTTGCTGCGACAAAGTTGCAGGTCTACCGACGTGAGAAATCTCGGGCACTTTTCATGGAACTGAACTTCTCATATACGATTATCTGAATGCGGAATGCTAAGACACGTAGGCCCTAATCAAAAAGAGCCACGACACTACTCTTTTAAGAAATGTTGGAGGAGACATTTGATATTGTGTACCCCTGTTGAAATGTGGGGAAAAGTGATATATATATATATATACAGGAACAGTATATAATGCATCCATGGAAAAGTGCTCAATGGAAACCAGAGCATGATGTAAATAATTTATTGAGTCGGACTAGCACATAATATACAGATCACGACAAATTTGTTTCGTAAAGGAAACGTGCCTTCACTCTTCAGGTGATCGCGTACGACTGAAGATGGTCAGGGAAAAGTAACAGGTGGTCTATTCATGTGTTCATGTATTAGCTTGTGCCTTAAATCTTGTGTGTGTGCGTTTGGAATGTAAGAGGAACTTATTTGAGTGTCTGCATTTAGACATTAATTCTGAACGTTTGTTCAGGGAAGCTTCGATAGCAATGTAATATTTATATAAGTCGTTACATGTATATATTATTTACAAAGAATACACTAAATTGAAATAAACAATTTCATAAAACTATACGACAAAGGTGACAAAATATCGAATGCGTACTACCACTTACACCCTTCTGTTCCATACAATTTGACGAATAGTATCGTTTTCATTTTATGTATAGTGAATTTCATACCTCTTTCATCAAAAAGAGGGCTCTATCTGGGAAGAGAGCACGTATTCAATATAAAGAAAAAAGACTGAGTGTTACTCCATCCTACAAGACACACTAAGGTCCGTTTCGCCCAAAGACTCGTCAAGTGTGTGAGTGAGATTCAACAGGTAGCTGGCACCGTACTTAGCACAGGCATTCAAGTGAGTCAACTACAATAGATGGATTACGTATTGGAGAAGAGAAACTTGTTCGAGTGTCTGCATTTACTGATCAGTTCGGTCCTGCTGTTCAGAATTGGGCTTTTACTTTTTGTTATCATGAAGAATTTCCCCATAGACACAGTTGGCAGCGTTTTGATGTGTTTAAGTAAGAGTTGGCTTGTTTGAGAATTTTCCATTTTAGGTTGAAATCAATGTTGCTTTCACGTAGCGTCCATATGTGTTTACTTAGCGCGGTGTCGGTGCGTTTGTATTCAGTTTTAAAGGAGGACTTGTGGTTATACCACCTTTTCTTAAATTCTGTGTCGCAAGCCCCTATGTAAATGTAAGAACCGCCGTGGAATGTGACCGTGGCCTGGTAGACAATGTTCTTTTTGTTTGGCATCTTCCCTCTGAAAGGCAATCGGTAGGGATCTTGCAATTGCATTCTCTGGTTCGACGACCAGTCTCTGACGAGTCTTCGGGCGAAACGGATCGTAGTGTGTCTTGTAGTGTAGAGTAACACTCAATCTTCTTTCTTTATATTGAACTATATTTAACCCTCTGCCAAGTTTGCAAACACATGTCTCTAGGTTCACCCATTTGCCTTCCTAACTTGAAATTTCCTATGAGACCCCCCAATCTTAACTGTGACTCTCAGAATGTAGTCTTCTTACTCTATTGTACTATGTGTACAAATGGTCTTTATATTGGAGAAACTAGCACTAAATTTCGCTATAGGTTTAACAATCATAAGAAGTCTATCCGCGACAATGCACGGGGTTTTCCAGTGTCACCCCATTGTCAAAAAAGGAAGGGAGGAATGGACCCCTCCCGAGGGACGCAATCAATGCATTGACAGATTCACCAAATCAGCGATGACACATTATGGTGGCGCTCTCTGTTGAGCTGACACGAAACTTTCTTTCTCTCTCATACCTGTTGTTTTTCTTCTAACTTAAACCGTTCTTCTGGTCTGGTTTTTGTGTGCATGTACAGAGAAAGACATAAGCAGAGAAAACAGTCTACACTTAACTTTTATTGGTTTTCTGCAAGCAAGCGATGAGGAGTTTTCGTGATTCTTTTGTTCTCATTGCTATTACGCTGGTAAGCATAAGTATAGGCTTATATACTTCATTATCTAACCGTCGTAGCCTAACGGGAGTATGTATGGAGACCCAGCGACTCTCGTACGAACCGGATACACTGCGTAGCATCAAGTCACGCATGACAAATTTTGTGGTGACGCTACGGGTGATGAACAGACTGAAAGAGCTTCGTATTGTTCGTAGACGTAGAGGTTCACAAGCAGGCATTCAAAGGAGGATTAAACATACAAAAGTACCCAATTTTAGCTTTCCGTACGGCTTTTCGTCAAATATCAACAGTCTCCAAGGAAAATTTATTCACCTAGAACAGA
>WURT03188738.1:0-10076 GCA_009936505.3 Holothuria glaberrima
CAATTGGTTTAAGTCGGGCCGGCCACGGCTTTTTTTCCAGTTGTGGCTCACTGGCTTGTTTTCCCTACTCCATTGCTGTGTATCGGGTGATGCTGAGCACCAAGCACAATGGCAGTAGGTGCCATTTTTAAAGTCTTTGGAATGACCCGGCCAGGATTCGAACCCCCGACATTCCGGCCAACGTGTATAATAATGATAAAAGGTGTGGCACTTCCATGACATATAGTCACGTTCAGTGCCCAGATTTGGCCCATTTGCCCGTATATGCACTAAATTAGTCAATTAGCCAATTTGGCCATATCACTTGGCGAGTTGGCCATACTAGTGCATGAACAAATCTGGCTACTGAACACGACTATGTCATGAAAGTGCGCTACCTTTTCTTAATATATAACGTATAAATTCGTATAGCCTATACTTATGCTCTAAATAACGTTAGAACTGCCTGTGCTTATAAATAGGTCTATATGGACTTCAAATCAGTCATTGAGGGTTCATGGTCTGAATGTTTGCGTGGAATGCGGGGGGTAAGGAAAAAAACTCAGTCTTGTAAATGGAATATATTGAAGAGTGATGACTCTTTACATTTAAAAATGTTCCGTCCGAAATAAAAAGTGCTGATACTTGTGTAAGACATTGATTCGTTTGTTTGTTCCAAAACGGTTGCACAGTGATTAGAACCTCAACCCAATATTTTCGCTCACATCGGTTGTCAATTTTCTGTCATAAGTTTGGTATCCATGCTTGAAATATTAAATAAGACTACTTTCACGATCAAATAGTTGCCATCACGTCGATGAAGTGGTCATCATCACAATAATAGTGTTCGTTATAATGACAGAAGTGGTCATCATCATTAAAATAGTGTCTGTCATATTATCTCTAGACTTGGCCCAAGTCCCTCGTGTCCTCAGGCATCTCGGCAAAGTCGTGTGCGCTCTGCTGGTCTGTGATCAACACGCCCTCTACAGCTGCCTATTTGTAACTCTAAAGCCAACCCACTCACGACATAGTGCGTGAGTGCTTAAGGCTAAACAAGGACTTGGAGCAAGTCTATTTTACCTCTCCTGCTCAACATAACATAAAACTTACCCAACTGCTTCCATTTCAATTGATTTCTATATTTGAAGTCATGCATAGGTCTATCAGCAAACATCTTGCTCGTCAATCTGTTGACATTCTATTTTAGAGGTGACGTAAATGACCCAAACAACTTTTTTTAGGTTTTCGTGTTTTCAAAGATCAACTTTCATGTTTTTTTTTTTGCCCAATTACATGTTTCCTTTCGTAAAGGTGAAGTTCCATGTGCTTTCACAGAATTTCTTGTTCTACTGTTTTGTTTTAGCCCCGTCTATCGTTTACATTTAAACATATCAGTCTTTACCTTCACGTTTCTGTTCCTGATTTTTTGGCTATATTTTTCTTCAAATTCTTCCGTTTTTCATGAGAGTGTCAGTTTCCGTGAGTTCTCGAGCAGGCTTCCGGTTTTCTCTGTCGTTTCCTTGGTTGTTTTGGTTTTTCGTATCACGGAGGACGCAGTTTTATATTCAAAGGATCATATTTCATTCATAATGTAACACGCGTACTGCAAATTAGGAGATGGGAGTCTATCGCATCTTCACTTTTATGACGAAAACACAGAGTATAAGAACCAATCAGGGAATGGGTAAAGGTAAATAGTTACGATTTTAGCCAATCTCATTCGTACTTGTAATATGCAACATGCCTTGGGCTAATGTAGACATACAGACACTATGCAATAACACAGCAGGCTAACATTCTGTGCCATGATCAATCCCTACTGGGCTTAGACTCTCGTGGTTCCTCAGTCCCCCTTTTCCGAGTCGTATTTATACGATACGCACTCTATAAGCTGTCTGACTGCATCGTTTCCAACAATTCTGTTGGAACGTGTGACCGGACTCTGAGATTAGGCCAAGTTTATAGTTATCATCTCATCAGTCAGTGGAACCATGGAAGTACTACCTCCGAGGTAGTATTCCATGGTGAAACGAACGGAGACTTTGTTTAGTCCGTTGTAACTACCAAAACCCATCACAAACAGAGGGTGGCATCCTCGTGTGGTGCAACCAAAGAAAAGCCATACACGGGCTTTCCTATCACACGTTAAGAGAGTAGATTTGACGCAGCCATTTACTTGTGTGCGTACGCCCCCTATAGACCGGCAGCCAGAGCATTTTGATCAAACCAACAAGGTACCAATATTTGACCACACTAGCATCCATTGTGTAAATTACTGTATGCAGATATGGATGTCTGCCGGAGACCCCCTGCTGCACGTGGCCCCTCTGGACCTCAAATAGAGGCAAAAAAATGCATTTGATCAAAAATGGCAGGTACCACTGGAAACCAATGAAAAGTGAATACATATATCACACAGAGTATAAAATGGCCCTGCCAGACAAAATGTCCGCTGCATAGGGCCCGGCAGACATCCTAGAAGGGCCCCAAATGTTGGGCTGGATCAAACATTAGTGGTACCACATAAAACCAATTGCAAATGAATATTTACATCACACAGTGTACAGAATGGCCCATGCGAGACAAATTAACTTCTGCAAAGGGTCTGCCAGACAGCCCCAAGTCATGACCCATAGGCCCAATATCGTACAAATGACATAGGGTAAATATTGAAAGTATTACTTGACACCAATTTTTAATTTTCTAGTGTATCCTGCAGAGTTCAGAAATCCTCTTGCCAGAAAAATTGTCTGCTGCAAAGGGCCTGGCAGATATCCTAGATGGGCCCAGTTGGGCTGGATCAAACACTGGAGGTACCACAGGAAACCAATTGCAGATGAATATTGCATCACACGGTGTACAGAATGACCCATGCAAGACAAATTAACTGCTGCAAAGGGCTTACAAGACACCCTTAGACTGGCCCATGTGCCCAATATAATAGAAACAACCTTTGACAAATATTGAAAGTACCACTTGAAACCATTTTTTTATCATCTTGTGTATCCTGCAGAGTTCAGAAATCCTTTTGACGGACAAATTTTCTGCTGCTATCCTCCTGCTAGACCCCTCCTGGAAGGGCCCTAAATATAGGCCGGATCAAACATGCAAGGTACCACATGAAACCAATTGTGAATAGATAGTTCTAACCTGGAGAACACAGAATTTCCCGTGCAAGACAAATTATCCGCTGTGTAGGGCCTGCTGGCAACCTCCCATGGGTAGCCAATGTGTTCGCTAGGCCTATCTTATCGTGTACCTGTAGTAAATATTGAAAGTATATTTACCACTTGAAACTAACTTTGAATAATCTGGTTTATCCCACTATGTACATAAATTCTCTTGCCAGACAAATTATCTGCTGCAAATGACCACCAGACTTATATCGTATCACCACTCATTGTGCAAAGTGAAAAAAAAAAAAAAAAAACGGAAATTGGCTAATTTACAGGAATCGGCTTGCTGCTCTTATTGGCTGTCAGGATGGATGGGTTGCCAGCTAGACTAAGTATTATGTCCCTTTGGAGTCGAACTTCCTTAGACAGTTAACGCAGTTTCACCATGGTGGCATTTAGTCCGCAGGACTTTTGATAAAAAGGCTGTTACTGTTACGAGAATCTTGAACTTGAAGATTTCAAAATTTAAAAGCAAGTCTGTAACCAAGTACAAACTATTGCAATATTACCGCTTCCAGTGTTGTCTCCGAAAGTATTTCATTTTGAAACTCCCTCCGGCTGAATTTCGTTGAGCGGACACCAAACGTCGGCCCGGGGTTTCGGGCCCGAAGTAAAAACGTCCCTAAATGGGTGGAGTAGTTAGACTGGGTGGGGAGGCGAGGAGGCTTCCCCCTACAAAGCCTCGAAAGTCTCTGTGGGAAATTTTGCCGCCTCGTGTATTAAAATTTCTTATAACGCATGGTTGTCGATTTTAAGGGGGCGGTGACCCTCTCCCCTTAACTACTGAAACCGTAAGTCATTAAAACCTATACACAAAATTCTTTGAGTCCACTATGCAATACAGAAACCTAACCATATATACAATTAGTCCATCCAATATTCAGCGCTTACCCATAATAGGTTCTCAGTACTATCGTCTTTTGTACAACAAGTTGGGTAGAATTTTTCATTTTTGGAGTTATTGTCTCGAAGACCATGGCAACACCGCCCTCTACCCACTTTCCCATCTACCAACAACCAACCCACATCAAGTTGTCCTACACTGTGAGATGCTATCTTCAACTGTACAAAGTGATACTTTTTTATCTGTGAGGCCTGTTTCATTGCCAGCCTTGTTTGCAGGCAGTTGAAAGCCTCATTCCAGTGCACATAATTTTGCAAATTCCCTAACGTTTTGCCACTGAAACTCTTCACCCTCTTTGGACTGGAGCCCTTCGAGTTGAGTAAGGTGGATCCTGAATCCAAGATTTGAGGTAAAGAACGTAAGGCCTCAGTAGTGCTTTTCTAAAATTTCTGTCAGCAACAAGTTTACAATCACCGTAAGTGAAAATAATTCATATTTACGGAGGACGCAGGATATTTTAAGGAAATGGTCCACAATATTCGCCATAGCTATCTTCTACAAGAACACTGAATTCTCGGTGTGGACCCCCGGTTATCTTCCTTCTGTCTCAGCGTCTTTGGTGCTCGAGGTGAAAGGCTTCGTTGGCTGCCTCTTACAAGGATTTAACCCTAGCATTTTATGTGCAAACGCATTATCTACGCATGAATTGCCGCATTCATAATAACAATTCAATATGTGGAAAAATGCACCTGAACTTCAGCCGTGATCGCCCTTAAAAATATGCCGTAATATATAATATATTAATTATAATTAATTATATAATTATTACATTATTTATAATCTTAACTACATTATTTTCACATTCATAAAAAAGAAAAGACTCCTTGTGGAATGTTAAGAGTACCCTAAAATACTGAAAATTGTAGCACCATTGCATTTAAGCTATAGAATTTCCTTCATTTTTCGAAGGTAGGGGCCTCATTCTCTTAGACCCTCCCTTTGGATGGAAGTTAACTCTCAGTCCAAAAGCCCCCGTCAATTTTCAAACAAAATTTATGCTCCTGTTTCAACGGAAAGTGTGGCCAAATTATTGTTTTGGGTAACAGTAATCTGTCGGAAATTTAGGCCTTTACTCCCGCACACAAAAGTCTTGCTAAGCCACTGCTTGACAGCCAGAAGGGATACTACGACTTAACGTGGACAACCTTGCAATCTTGAGACCTATTCATCATGGTGCCCCCCCCTTTCTAGGTTACAATCCTCGTCAAAAATGATGGGACAATTCAAGCAAATCAAGCACCATTAAGATCACCATCCCCATGCCTGCATCCCCATTCCCCTGTTCAATATAACGGTAGCCCGCAGTGTTCTAAACCTTCAACATTGTCACGGAGGGCGGGGTTTGTAAAATGTATTTTGTCGAGGACTGCAGCAGTAAAGAACCGAATACTAAACATAGTCTTGTACAGTACAGTCAAGACCTGTCTTTATCGGCTTTGAAGATGTTTTTCTTTCTTTATCGTCCGAGATGAGTGGTGTTGTACGGATTGGTCGGAATGTTTACCATACTAGAAATCCTTCCAAGAAAATGAAACAATTTTTGGTATATTAATCTGTTAATAGTTTCAGATAATATTTTTACTCTAAAATCAGGCGTTTTCCTGGAATATAAATAATTTACTTAATGTTTCCGAAGGAAATAGCTAATGGCTAATTCTAAGTAGGTGTTAATTAAAGCCATACGGCTACTAAGTACCGTAGCTTCAAATACGACTGCACTTACTATATTAGGGAGATAAGCTGTAGGTACAATCGATACAAATTGGATATCGATATATTTCATGAGCTGCAAGGCGCCAACTTCCGTTTTTTAAAGGTTACCGCTATGCAGGATGCATGCCCTTTTAGGGTGGCAGAGTGGTTTATTCTGCAGATCGCCAGTGTGTTGCACAAATGCGCGGGTTCCAAGTACTCTCAAGGTACCTGGGCTTTGGCCGGGGAATTTGACTCTCTTTCCACGTGACACTGTTTGCCATCAGAACAGGAGACAAAATAATTTGCTCGCTGGACTGAAGGGCTTTTGAACGTAGGAGCTAAATATAACTGAAATTGTTTTTACAAGCTTTAGGGGCGATAAACGCATCAAGGGTAGGGTCCTTAGTATGCTGCACACCCAAACGCAGCTGAGTTATCACTCTCGTAGGTCCAACAGGGGTAAGAAACACTTAACGCTTAGCACTAGTGGCATGAAAGGTTAATGTGGTACGGTATTATCAATATTACGATGGAATACTCTTGTGTAATTACTTTGATAAGCAGAGAGGCAGGAACCGTTGGTTAGTTAGTTAGTTAGTTAGATGAGGTTTTACGGTTCAGTTTCTAAGCAACTGGTTTACGTCGGGCCGGCCACGGCCTTTTTTCCAGTTGTGGCTCACTGGCTTGTTTTCCCTACTCCATTGTTTATGCCGAGAACCAAGCACAATGGCAGTAGGTTCCATTTCTAAAGTCTTTGGTATGATCCGGCCAGGATTCGAACCCCGACCTTCCAGCTGCAAGTCGGATGCTCTAACCACTTGACCATGCAATTGGTCTGCCGGAACCGTTGGTCTCCTCAGCGTTCCATGAGGGGTGGTATTTTCGCGATTTTTGTTACCACGACGATTGAGTTCGAATCTGGAAAATATAAGTTTGTGTACAGGTTGGGATGGGTTATTCTGATGGCCCAACCTACCGAAGAAAGAAGAATGTAGGTAGCACACCACTTATTCAAGGGGAATCCCCTGCGGAGGAGGTTACCCTACGAATTTAACACCCTAGAAAAACTTTTTGGGGGACCGATTAGACCATGTTAATGAAGCGATGTGTTCAGTTTGTGATGTGTTCGTGGTAGAAAAGTAGTTGGCGTACTCATTCTGCAAAAATTAAGAAAATTGAAAAGTGCTGAAGGTATTTCAGGCACTTTTTGCAATATATCCTTCCGCTATGCAAAACGGCATTTGAATGAGTAAAAAAAAAAAAAAGAACCACCCCTCTATTATACAGGCCCTCCTAGCTCAAAATTTCTACAGTCATGATACACAAATTTTAAATGGTTGTGAAAGGCTTACTCCTCAGCTTTCCTTTGAGGGGTAGTTTGTGCCCGTTGAAAACTTCTACAAGGGTCCAGGGTCCACGAAATGGACCAAAATTAGTGTGTAAGTCAATGGAGGAATAATTGGTGGTGTACTACCTGTACGATATACAAACTGAGGGGGCTATTTCACTTATGGACATAAATAAAACACGCTCAACTTCCTCTAGTCAGGGTTACCCTACTTAAGGGACGTGCTTCCTATAAGCCGGCTGCCCACTTTGCGACCAACGGCTTACGAGCTCTTGCGATTCCTTGCGACCTCGTGCGACCGTCCTTTCTTGCGAGTTCTTGCGATCATCCGCGCTTGCGATCGGTTACGGGCTAATTGCTCTCACACCTAGCGACTTCTTGCGACCATAGGTGCTATCATGCAAATTTCGGAGGGATTTTTGTACCATTTGCACATAGTTCTACATCCTAGCGCGAAGCTCAACATGGCTGACACTTCATTAGAACAGATTTCCGTGCAAGATACACATCAATGTATTTTAGCAGCAGCTGCTATAAGTATATCGTTAAGACGCGGGAGGCGTAGACATAGAAGTAGGAGGATGAATAGGCCCCGTCGTTTCTGGGTTGCTCCTTGGCTCCTGCGATGGGAAGCAATACTAGCCACTATGATACCCTGATGCAGGAACTAGCTGCTGAGGACATACCTGGATACGTATCATTCCAGGGGGTTTGCCCAGAATTCTTCAAGGAGTTGTTAAAAGGGTTGGACCAAGGATTGAGAAGAAGTGTACTAGAATGGGGGAACTCATCCCTGCTGAGTTCTTCTGGCGATTACACTCCTTTTCCTAGCAACAGGTATATTTGACTTGAAGAATTTTCCCATAAAGAGCAGTGGCGTAGGAAAGGTGGGCCAGGGGGCCATGGCCCCTCAATATTTCTGTGGGGGCCAAAATATCATTTTGCCCCCCCCCCCCGCCAATTGCGATAGTGTTCAATATATATAAAATAGATCGGTACTTCAATAAAGTAGGCCCTGTCGTCTGCCTTTCTGATGGCATGAAAACACAATCGTGCCCGCATCATACTCTAATACAATAATCTGATTATTTTACAAGAAAAAGCCATTAATAACAAATCTATCAAGGTCAATACTGATGTTATAAAAAGTCAGTATTTCAAATTTCAAGGAAATTTCCCCAAAACGGTCAATTTCGAGAATTCACATTGAGTTCGGGATATTTTTTAGGAAATCAGACATTTTTGAGAAAAAAATTGCAGGAAATTTAGCCAAAAGAATAGACCAGACCCAAATTTATATTTGATATATGTTAAAGACGAGCATATTCTAAACGTTCTGTGAAATTTTGATTCATTTGCCATGTTCAGTTCTCGAGATATTAGCAATTGAAGTTGACACATTTTCTACCGAAAGTGAACTTGAAGCAAGCAGGTGTGATGTCATGTATGTACTTTTCGTATTCAGTTCTGATACCTCTCCGGAGGACAAAAAGAAATAAATTGAACTTGAATTGAAGTTGCTGATATCTGGAGAACCGACAATGGAAATGGAATGAAAATTTCACCAGAATACTTAAAAAAGTTTCTCTGTATTATATCAAAAAGAAATTCGGCTGTGGACTATTTTTTTAATCTTAATACCCAGATTAGTAAGACGTCAGTTATTGATTTCCCATTTTCAAAGAGAGATAAAGTGTAGAAAGCGGTGTTCTGCGTCTTTCTTTCTGATTTATGCAAATGCGTACGGTAGACGACCGTCCTTTTCTCGAAATCGGGAAATGACTACTCGACGGCGGGAAATTCAAGGATGAAAATCGAGAAGTAAGTTTTAAAATGTGGAAACAGTGTCAGACTGTACAGGTCAGTGCACCAACAAAGTGTGTTCTCTACGAAAGATGTTGTTGATGTGTTGTTTACCTTTGCTTTGGATATTTTTATTTTTTGTTGTTGAAATTAAAATTGGAAAAATAAAATTGATTATACATGATGTTTTGGTGTGGGAAGGGGTGGCCAAGGTCGAGAAATCGCGTCTGGTCTGCCCCCCATGTCAAACTTCCTACGCCGCTGAAGAGGGCACTCCTGGAATTTTTGAAAAATTCCTACAAATCTAGGCCTACACAAGATCTTTTCTTAGACCGATATATCTTCCTTCTTTCAAATTTGGAGACCATTTTCAGAAAACGTAGCTGGAAAAGGTAGCCTTCTAAAATGGGTGGGGAGAGGGGTAAAATCCTATCTTAGGGGTGAGATATGTAGAAATGAACACATCACTACTAGCCTATACAAAATTTTGCCCAATTATCGGGGGGTGGGTTAGGAAAAAGTTTGGGGGCTAAAGCCCTCCCTACCCCCTGTAGAACCGACCCGAATGAACTAAGCCAAAAGTAAGTTTTAGTATTCTAAATAGGAGCTACGGGCTTGCAGAGCTCGATGTAAGGCCACCAATACAGGCCTATTTTTAAGCACCTTTTCATAAACGGGATAACAAGCATGAAGATGGATGCAGGTGTCAAAGGTGATAAAGACGGGGAATTTCAATGTTTTACAATAGTATGTAACTGTGAACCATGAAAAATAGGAAGGTGTGTTTGCTCAAGACCTATTTTTCTAGTCCACGATTGCCACGGCCCGCATACATTCACCTTTCTCCCTATATGTTAATGAAACACACAACCGGTACCGCTCAAGTTCTCTTGGAGAATTGCTTGACTAGGAAAGGAGGGTCATGCTTAACAGTGTTCACGAGAAGTGGAGGGCCTTTATTTTGAACACAATTAGATGACACACGCTGTCTTTCCGTCTGGAAGCTACCTTCCAGAATTTACCAGCATCGATTTTGCCTAAAGAATTGCACTTTTCTAGTCTTGGTCAAGACCCTAGTACTAGCTAGTACGTACGTTCGCGACTATCGTACGTGCGCCCTCTATTTGTTCAGAAGTTCTAAGCTCTGTACTAGGGTCTTGGAGATTTT
>WURT03188749.1:0-10076 GCA_009936505.3 Holothuria glaberrima
ACTTGTTAAGTGATAACCCTTTGACAAAATTTCGGTACATTTACTATATGCTGTCGGTACATTTACCTTATTTTCATCCCTGCCCCCCCTTCTATCACCCCAGTTACGCTACTGAACAGGCTTAGATGTTAGAAACAACGTCAAGTAAATTATGAAATTTATGCAGTTAGCCGGTACCCTGTAAAACGTTAGATTTTGTTCATTTAAAGAGTTGTACGATATTCCTCATTGTTATTCCATGACAACATTAGGCTGTTTATTTGATATGACTATGAAGAAGACGCGACGACGGTGATGATGAAACTCTGAATATAACGCAGCCGGGCATGTAATGTTCCACGGCGCTTTTAAAGAAAATGAGTCTATATTTAATCAACATTTAATCGAAATTTACAAAGTTGTTATAAGTTGGGAGAATGCCTAGAATCATTAGAAAGTTTATTCCACATTGATGTAGCGGCACCAAGAAGGACACGGTCAACGGCATTGGGCACGAAGAATGTTAAAATCAGACGAACGAACGGCAGACTTGTAGTGAGTAGGTACTTATACTCACGGTTTACTCAACTGCCTCTGTACTCGTACTCGTGAGAATGGATTTGTACTCGTACCCCTACCCACAGAGTGAGAAGTGATGCATTGTGGCTACTGCAAAATTTTGCACTCGTACTCATGAAAAAGACGTGTACTCGTACTCGTACTCGTACTCATAATTACAACCGGGGACACTCCACTTGTACTCGTATTCATGATAACGTACTCACACTACAAGTCTGACGGACGGTGCACAAGGATCTGAGCATACCGACGATATCATTAGGTCAATGAAGAAATAATTTTGAAGATAAAGAAGTTTAACCCTTCCCACCACAGTTTCCGTGTCCCTCACATGCTTATGGTGTCAGTTTAATCCAGGTTCATCAGTTCATATAAACCTTAATGACACACGAAAGTCTTTCTCAGTGTTATTCATGTGAGCTGGGTGAAATCGAGAGCCATGAACTTTATTTAAACTCTGTTATAATTATGTAAAGTATAGTCATGCCCGAATCCAAAAACTTTTCCTACAAGTCAAGTATTGCGCAAGATGTGCTAATCGGTAGGACCCCTCATCATTGTGCTCGTGCTGGGGGGGGGGGAGGCTAATTGATGGTGACAACTCCCCGGTAGGTTGTGAAACAGAATTTACATTGGCATGTTGCCTGTTACAAGGACACAAGTTTGTAGCCTATTTGGAAATTTGAATCATAGTCAAACTTTCAGGGAGACATGAAAACATTCCAGTCAACAAGTGAACTGGCAGGCTGTGTGGGACATAAACATTAAAGTGGGCATGATACGGCCAAATAACTTAGATGTATTGTAAGATTGGATACAATATTGTATAAATATCATCTCACACACACAGTTAAAACCAGTGAAATTCGACATAAATGGAAGAAAAACGTCCAAAATCCAATTTCGAAAAATGTCGCAACAGATCACCTGACTTTAATGACGCAGTCTGCACAAACACTGCGCTATATAAGGGATGTGGAACTTATGTAACGTTCCGGTAAAGTTATCATATCTGAGCAACTTCATGAAAAGGCTTACATCACAACACCCGAGCAACATAACGAGCACAAAGCGCGCCCGTGTTTCAACTTCCCTACAAAAGTATCAGTTCTGATTTTCTGCAAATCTTGAAGGAAGCAGTCCGTGCGCGCTGTGCAGAACAGCCATGCACATGTATGGACAATTCTATATAACAAGCGCACCTACACTCTGTAGACTGTTCAGTGACGGTGTTATTGCTAAAGCTGTCACCGCGCAACAACGCATCATTCATAATGTGGTCACTGGTCACACGCGCTACTCTTGTATCGTAGCACAGGTGTTTGCAATGATGTACCTGCCAACGCACGTTAACTGTAGCATGCACATGATTCGGTATGAGGAACGATGGGTGAGCTGCCAAATAATATAGGGAGCTTGCACGCGTGCAAAAATTAAGTAGCACAGCCACCTTCTGGAGGACAAACAACACACGCGGACGCTAGGTCATCTAGTAAAGCAATGTGGTGCGTGGTGCGATGTCCTCCAGAACAACTAGCGCGTACACTGAATTTGACCTTTGACCTTTGGTGCAAGCTCCCTATACAGTGGTGCTACTGACCGTACCCACTGAACTATATGCTAGGAAGGAGCATCCCACAATGTTGTTGCGAAGCCATCATGGGGGTCACGTGGGGTAGGTCAGCTTATTCAAGTCGATTCTACCGGCGTATTAACGCGTATCTAGAAGTGAAAACGCAATGTTGTACATCCTAACGCGCCGTAGCGAGCGGGCCTTAGCCTGTCTTCGGCATCTTGGACTCTCAGTCACGCGTTAGCATGCACGCTATTGCGCCGAGGTAAAACCGCCTCAGCAACCTCATGAAAAGGCCTACATCACAATAGCTGTATACCATACAGAGCACCAAACGCTTATCGTGTAGAAGGCTTCAAGGTATACGCGTATATGTGTGCGCGCGTGTGTTAGCTTCCCTTCTTCATGCGCCTGCTTGTTTTTGTGTCAAAATGACGCGTTCAACGTCTTGTAGAGAACATCTGTGCACCTGCATGAACAGTCAGTTATAAGTGCGCCTATATACTCTGTGTACTGTACTGTTCAGTGACCGTGCTATTGCGAATGTTCTCTGCGGTTACACATGCTGTCCTTCGAATAGGCAGGACCACTCCCAAAATCAAGAAAACTTTGTAAAAAAAGAAAAACAATCTTTTGATCACACGATCATATTATAAAGATTCCCTACTCAGTTACAACAAACGCAAGAGACGTAGTGAGTATAATAACAATGGATTGCTTTAGCGTGTACAACAATGACTCTGCGGTACAGTACTTTCACTTCTAGATACGCATCCCTACAATACGACGGAGACACAAAGTGTTAGGACAAACCAGGGTTAGGACTAGGGTTAGAGTTTAAGCCAATCAGAGTTTAGGCTTCATGCATATGCATGTCTCAAAGCGGTCAAGTGCTCCCATATGAAAGCGTACAAATTTTCCTAACATATTGTGCCTCCGTCACCCTCCTAGGGCGGTGGAATCGACTTGAGTAAGCTGACCTACATCACGTGACCCCCCAAGTCGGCTTCACTTTCAGCGCCTATTTCGCATTGACATGCGTCCTCCAGTTATATAGCTCAGTGACCGTACCGCCAATGACGTCACGTCTTGAGACGCGCTCACATACGTTTTTCGCTTTCGGATTTTAGATGGGCTGAGTCTGGACTGTACTTGGGAATTCACATGGACGTAATCGGATATACATATACATATAAATATATATATATATATATAGGGACGTATTTTAGTCCGGAACATTCGCTTTATTTCAAGCTTTACCCAAAGAATATTCACTGCGAAACCTTTGGCCGTGTCATACCCACTTTAACCTCGACTATGACAATGTATAAATGCATTCCCTGAAATTTGCCACCATTTGTGAAATATGTTTGACTGTATGAAGATCCGAAAGGTATTAAAATATAATTGACATCCCGGGTTGAACCGAGGTGAAGCCAACTACAATGACAAACGGAGTATTTACGGAGATTCTTTGGTCGAGTTAAATCTCCCAGGAGTATTTGTGAAATGGATGACTTTACATTGCGTGTATGAGCTCTGGGGGGTTCGAACCGACGAGGTTAGGTATTTGAGGGCACGCACCGTGCGACCTTCGTCTTTAACACTTGTTCCATCGTTGATGTACTTGCCATGTTTAATTTACAGAGATCACTTCACACAACATGGGCGAGAAATGTCCACGTTTAAAATTTAGGTTGCAAAAACAATTTAGTGTGGACACAGTGATTCAGCATTGTTTATCTATTCCATATTAGATTTGGCGCAGTTGGTGCGATCCACGAGAGAAAAATGTGCCAGGGAGGGTCAAATCGGTCTCAAGAAAGGGGGAGAAGTCCGCGGTCCAAAGCTACCACAGAAAAAATTCCTTTCATCCAAGGAGTTTTGAGTCTTACAACTTTCATGAATGTAAGTTACTGCATGTAGTTATTCACCGGTAATCCTGGTAAAGGCTGCTACCCGCCCTAGCGTCGCTTTTCCCCTTCCTTCAGTACTGTAGTTTGGGGTGGTGAGTGTGGAAGCTAGGCCTGGAAAAGACAGTTTAGCACTTGGCCTACATGCACAAGTGGATGAGGAGAATGTTTTTGTTGAGTTGCATCGTGCAGTCGGTTGTCGAGGGGTCGAGAGCAAAAGTGGCACATTTCCGTCAAAAGTTGCTAAGCAGCGGTTACTCAATTACTGCCGGGTCGATCAGTAATAATATAGGCCTATCATTGCTTAAAGAAGGGCTATAGGATTGAATGTAGTTACTTTTATAATATCGCTGTGTGAATTTGTGGACATTACATTCTTAATTAAAACTTACAAGATATTTTCAAACATATGACGGCATCATGTAGCGCCTGTCTCTGAAAGGTCGCTGAAACTGTGATCCCGATCGAGGTCTTTACTTTATGTAGTTCAATCGCGTTTTCTCATAACAAAAGACATTTTACTTAAATGAATATTTAAATGTTCCATTTACAAAATATGACAGCTTTGCTTCTAGTTTGCTATGAAGTTACCATGACACTTGGTTAACTGCCAAATTTATTATCCAATAACAGTTAAATTAAATTGTTTTCAGTAAAAGATGATAGGATCAGTCTCGTAAGCCTCACTTTGGTGCGCTGGACCGGGTTTGTCCTTTTCACGTTTCAGAAATTTTCAACATTTTTTTGATAAGTTTTATTACATTTCGTTCTACGGCAGTCACGTGTGTAATTTATGACATTAATTGATTTTTCTTGTTGGCATACAACAGTACAAAGACCATCGGAACTGGTACAATATCCGCGAAAGGAATATCTTTAAATTGCCGACTACACGGAAAGTTTCTCAAAATAAGACTTATTCTCGTAGCATTTCTAAGTTGCATGATTTTGTATTAAAATTAATTTGTAAAGGTCCTTTCTATACGACTGTAAGAAAAACTCGTGTTAATGTAACGTGATAAAAATAAGGTTCAAAAATAAATATTTTTTCGACATCTTGCCTTTTTCAAGGAGAAGTTTCATATGTCAGTGTCCTCTGCTGAATTTCATGTCATGATGTACATTTTATTGTGCAAATCATCTACAAGAAGATGATGGAATTCTGCTTACTTCCTTTTCCATCAAGACTGATCATAAATCAAAGAAGGATCATGTACTTATGTCAATTTCCCCGAACAGGGGGTATACAGGACCAGGAGGTCCAATAGAACCAAATTAAATCAACAGTCCGCATTTCTAGATATGCGGTGAACCGCAATCGAATGACCTATGCATGTACCATGAATGAATATCTGTGAAAGTCACCTTGAGATACTGGATATTTTCAAAGGAGGGATACTCATATAGGTTTGCTTCGATTTCCAAGCTAGACAAATAATTTTCGACAGGTAAGTCTCCTTCGTTGATGAATTTGTCAATTTCGCTAGTTCAACGTTGTAACAACAGAATAATTTGCGTTTTATTTGTCATACTTATTCATGTAAACAGTTGCTGTGAAAGGGGGGGGGGGTAACAAGCACGCCTTATCTCTATCTCTGAATACAAAGCGGGGGAAGGCTGGAACCCTTCCCCCTTCCGACCAGTCGGGCAACACATTTGCCATTTGTGTCGAAATATATTTTCTGGTGTAATATATTCTATTTGGGGGCTAAGTGTATGCTATGAGGACTGTGCGTACATTTAATTTCCGTCAAAAGTGTACACCCCCTTCCCAATTGAATTTGGTTATACATACGCTTTTGTCTAGTCCGCTTCAGCCATGAGGCCGGCATAGCTTTGAGAACTATGACAGCTCGTTCCCCAATTTTCCAAAAATGAGAAAAAACCCTTTTATGGAAAAGAGGTTAAATCTAAAGCATCCCTAAAACTGCACCTCTTCCTACGTAACTTTTAATCCTTTAATTCCGTCCTCATGTTATGTAAATAACCCCCAGCTGCCCAGTCCAACCCCAAAATACTTCACATTCATGATAACTTTGCGCATTAACTATTTTAAAGAGACTTATTGAGTTGATTCACAACATTCATGATTTTATTTCACACCTGTTGAAATTTACTCACATCTTGATAGTAAATGGTCAAACTAAAGAGATTCTGCACATATGACACACAAATGAAATGACATTGATAGGGTAACGAATGATTAAAATCATTTATTACAAATTTGTGACCAGACACTATTTACCATTACGTGTTAATCATATGGAACCCCTGTCCACAAAAATACAATTTCTCACATTTTCGGTCTATAGGATGTGATAAATGAGTAATGAGGCTAACGATAAAAGCATTGCCATCCAATGATTTCCTTCAAACTCGTCACAAAATAATTGATATCAACTCAATGAGCCCCTTTAAGCTTATACATAACAAGACAACACATCATAGGGGGTACCCCTAAAATTTCTTGTCTTACGCTAATTATCAAAACATCCTTCTGATGTTATTTTTACTCGCGTCATTTACAATCTTTTAATAGTTTACGAAAGATGACAGCATAAAAACATAACTCATAAGATCTAGCTGTCACATCGCATTTTCACAGACAGAGTGCTATATAAAACTATTGGTAGATAGTAATATAAAAGAACAAAGATAGTGGAATTTTAGACGACCACCACGGCAAGTTCATTCCACGAACTTTTCAAAATCTAGGGCAGTACATGTCGCGAGGATGAAATATAAGACGTTCGTTATAAATACATTATGGACTGGAAGATGTTATCGAACATTCGACATTCAAATTGTCTTTTAAATATTTGCGCTCTGTCCTCGGCCATTTACGAAGCGTATACCTGTATAACGGTATATTGGCAATGCTGGCTTGGGAGACTTCTTTGAGTCATAATGTAATATTTCTTGATCGTGCCTACTGTTAGTCTAATCAGGGAGTTGCTATTTGACAAATAGCAACTCCCTGATCTAATGTTTTACCCCAATCTCTTTTGGGGATCCAGTCACCGAGAGCAGAGAACATAACTTCAATTTGGGATCATATACCTACACCCCATTCTCCTTCCGTCCATCTAATCGTAAGTGATGGTGACATGACTTATGACTTTGCTGACGCAAGGTCAAAGGTCATGTTCGTAACATTATTGATACTGTATTTACGAACAAAACAGACAATGTCATAAACATTTGTCAACTAACCCTGTCAATATCGTCGTAGATCTCCAGCGGAGTGAGTGTCGAATTATGCTAATATGTCAGTGAGGAATATGAATAGATTTGTTACCATTTCAGTATTGAAGTAATGATATCTTGTCTGGTAAGGAAACTTTATACGTGAGTGATTGTCAGATGCAAACTTTGAACTAGTTTCAGTAAACTTACTGGGGCCTATCGATGATATTCAGCAGTTCAGGGTGCACGAGATGTGATGAGAAAATCCGAAGCAGGTATCCCACCTTGAGGATACGCAAGCTGTTCGATCTAAGTCGTGTTCAGAGCCTAGTTACAAGCGGGAGAAAGCTATATCGCGCAAACGCGAAAGGCCGCTATGAAAGTAAACAAGTGCAACATGCGTCATGAAGGCTCACAGATGAACAGGATTCCCTGACTAATTGTGCCTTCGCACTACGAAACTGAGATTTCCCATGTCGGAATCTGGTCCTCCTTGGGAGGAAGATCACGATACCAAGATCGGACCCTTTAAGACAGCTCTCTAGAAACATGTCCGGCTAAGCAGTTGATTCTCCATGCAAGATCAGATTTAACACGGAGAAACGGATGAAGCAGTTTAAGCCAGTAACCATATATCTTGGCACAAATTTCTGGTCGGGGAGAGGGCGAAGCCTATAGGCTAGGTCAGACTGTCTCGATTGCTCTCAAGTCTATAAACATGGCTTCAGCGTTGTGACGCCAGAAATCATTACATTGTTCATGTATGTCCAACTGTCAGGCCGCAAGTCACAGCCCATGCGTAGAAGGTGCATTTATTGAACGTGCGCAATCAGAACTGTAGGGACAATATTATTGTGATCATTGCAAGCTGGAATTCCTGACGGTCCAACTGTACAATTTACAGTAAGACTCGTGACACAGTGACGTTGGGCAACACTTCAAAACATGCAAGACAAGTACTTCCATGCTGTAAATAAGAACGAATATATACTAGCCTACTAGCCTAAAAGTCAAGTTCGACAGTATCCCCATAGGTGTCTCCAGAAATGTTAAAGGAGGCGGGTCGTTTCTAAAAATAAGTAAGCAGTAGCAAAATTAAATTGAATAAACTTTAGGCATATTGAACAAATTCTATATGAAAGAGAAAGGGGGACGTTCGCACTCCCACGTCATCTTTTGGTGACACCTGTCACTATGTTATCGTGGTCAATCTCTCTTCTTAACTACCTGGAGTAGTCTTGAATTCAGCGAGCAAAGAAATGAAAACAACCATCAGCGACTGCAATCTTAAAAATTGATATTATCAAATTTCACACATTATGTGAACTTTTCTACTTTATGCAAGATTTAAGCAGGGATTTTCTTGTTAATCGAGGAGGTATTTTAAGTAAAACATAAATTTCGTGCTGCTCGCCTACTGCTAGTGGGATCTGCTTACAAATGGTGTCAAGAATTAAATCTGCAATTTCGAGCTCCCCGCACTACTCCAATAACAGAATAATAAGCAATTGCTTCAAACGTGACAAAACTGTACTGTAGTTTCATTACAGGACCGGTGGAGATACTGCTTTCCGGATATGCTTTGTAAAAGAAATCTCCGTATTTATATTGTTATCAGGCTAGAAGAAACAAAAATAGAATGGATGAAAATAATTTAACCATTTATAAAATCAGAATCCTTTGAAACACAAATGGAACACTTGCAGATGGTAAATATTGTTAGGTGTTTTCAGATCTAAAATCATTTTAAGGCATGAAACGAGGAATAGACTATACGTCTTTAGAGTGTCCTAAAAATTCAACTTAGTTACGACGCACAACCGAATGGCAAACCCGGTGGCGTATTGGGAACAAATATCTCCCGGGAGGGTAAACCATGCTGTGAATCGTTATATTTTATTTATTTGAATAAACATGAAGACTGCTATTTTCAGACTGCCACCCGTTGTGTATTTATGGTAATCGTACTATGTGGTAACGCAAGGTATTGTCTTGCTTAGATGATTTCGTTTATAATCGCAAAATTGTCCTTTTTGTAGTTTTTGTTGCTTCAAGTATTACGTGTCTTCATTTAGAAGGTGTCAGGCATCATATCCCGATACCTCGGAAAAAGGACCCTTTCGTTTCATCATCCATCAAATGTAGCTTTGCAAACACCATGGGTGTGTGTCTAGTCCTGTCTTGTCCGTTTTTGATACCTTTGCTTCTCAGTGGTCATTTCAATAAGATCATATAATTGCAAAGGCAGCCTAAGATATTTCTCTAGGAGGTGTTGATCCGTTTTGCCAGAGAAAAAGCTGTACTCCCGGAGAAAAACGATACATTTCGCAAAAATCTGCCGAGAGATAGGTTTTACCAACCATATGGTTGCCCTAGCCCCCCTGATAGAACCGGTGTTTAATGTATGTTCCTCTATAACGAAGCACTCAGGTCGGACTTACAATGAACATTTTATGGTCTCAGAAGAATTCGCGCATCTTTGTAGGGGAGAGTTTGTAAGGGGTGACTTTACAAGGGGGCGACTGACAACCATGATGGAAGGTATTTTATACGCCCGCGCACATCTGTGCCCTTCACACAATGGACCATATGCATATGACGTTACAGAGCAGAAAGTGCGCCCTTGGTAATGTAAGTCCATATCCATAGTATACATTGAAAAAGTTTCACTGACAAAAATGAAGACAGCTAATTTTTGTACCGGTTGGCAACGCGCTAAATGTACGTGCAGATGCGAAGGCTACGCTTTGTGTATAGTGCCTACAATATGGTGCATGTGTAGTCTGGCAAAATCATGTACCTAGTATTAGCCTACCTCACCTAGCTACTTTCATTATTTTCACTCT
>WURT03188760.1:0-10076 GCA_009936505.3 Holothuria glaberrima
AAACAAGCCAGTGAGCCACAACTGGAAAAAAGGCCGTGGCCGGCTCGACTGAAACCAATTGGTTAGAAACTGGGCCGTAAAACCTCATCTAACTAACTAACTACATATGGCACTTAAAGGACAACAATACACCGTATACCATCAACTGGAAATTTTTGAAAGAAGCAAGTGTATACAATGTTTCTACGAAAAGATGCAATTTGTGCCTGTGGGAAAAGTATTTTACCATCTGTAAACCCCACTCGGCTACGCTTAATTCTGGCTCTGAACTAGTTTCTACCTGTAGACATTCCAACAAAATCGCCTGATGAGTGGGTTATCCCCACGAAACTCGGAGTAGCGACTAATACCATGAATTGCTGGTCTGCTTATCATTATATATAGCATGAATTGCTGGTCTGCTTATCATTATATATATATATATAACCGGCCATTTTCCTCAATATATAACCGGCCATTTTCCTCTAAGGCACTTGCCTATATGTTAGAAATGAATGGAAAACTTAGCCTCAAGAAGGACTCGAACCCACGACCTCTCGCACACAAGGCGAATGCTCTGACCACTGAGCCATTGAAGCCTATGAATCAGAACGCGGTCAACTGAGCTTTAAAACTGTTGGGTTAAATTTTCCATTGTTACATGTTATTGTTACATTGTCTTTGAGCGACTATTTAATACAGCGTTGACTGACTCATTCATATAAAGTCGCTACGTCAATCTACCTACACAATATTACATGGGGCGAGTTCCTATGACGTAACAATGGAAAACAAATTTTTTGTTAACCTTGGGCCCTCTCTGGCAGAGAAGATTCCACCTGTGCCTTCTGATGAAAGCTACTTGGGCCATCCTAATCCTTCATCCCTCTTCCTTTTCCCAGCAACCGAGCATGAAGTTGCCAAAATTGCCTATGCGTCTCTTAACCCAAGAAAATCGGCTGGGTTTGATAACGTAATTCATGAATCCTGATGATTTATCGTAGAAACTTATGTAGACAGAGAGTTGTGGGCCGTAATATTCTGTAGTCTCTTGAATATAGACCTATGCGTTCGAGTCCGTATGAATGTATTATCATGTTAAACGGTGCCTGGCAATGGTGAACTAACGAAACTTGTTTCAAGTAGCCTTTACGCGAAAATCTTCAAGTAGCTTATACGCGATTTTTTTTTACATTTCAATTGAATTCCCATACACATATACTACCTTTAGATAATTGTAATTATTTAAAGGCGTTCTTTGGGTCACTCTTGCTTAATAACAACCCATATTTTTTTTTTTTATTTTAATGACCATTTTCCAATTTGAGAGAAATGTTGATCTTGAAGACCGACCATCGGACAGAAAGTTTTAATTCGTCATTGCTCCTCACGCAAAACACATTTGATCACTGAACGGCGTAAAAGAACTGACTTTGAAAGCCTGGTCTGTATGAGTTACTGTTGCTATTAGATATCAATAATGTGAGGATGTTCTTGAAAACCACTCTTGAAAACCAATTGAGGCTTGCGTTCGCGATAATTTCTTAACGCTTTGCAGAAAATAAGGTGAAGGAGTCAACCTCGGTCAGGACACTAGCACCAACGTGTATCTACACACAGGGCCAGGGAAGAGCGACGTCAGACGTCAACGTAAGCTAATTAGTAACTGATCAAAGTGACCAATCAGCAGAAAGTTTCCTTTCTGAAGTCACATTTTCCATGGGTTGCAAAAATTTAAGAGCTTTATAACTGGATGTCATATATGTAAAATTTACAAATTGAATTTATGTCTGGACCACACTTTGTTGACGTGCCGTAAGTTGTCAATTGTTTTAATAACGTTAAGATAACTTGAATCAAAATCACAGGAACTGCTCTTTGTCTCAGTGTGACGTCATATGCGTAAGGTCTATATATTTTATGATCACTCTTCTTTCTCCTGTCTTCCTCAAACTTGTAGTTTTAATTGCTGTTGATCGTAGCGTAACACAAAGACAGCGACTTCTACAACGGGAGATTATAAATTGGACACCTTTTTGAACCGCTTAAGATTTGTGTTGTGACGTATACAGCCATACCCAACCAACACGTACCGTCATTTCAGTGTATGCCACTAAACTATACGCCCAGTGGTGTGTGTTTTGCAGTCGATCTTGAGACGAAGAGGTCATACCGTGGAACTGTACGTACCAAACCGCACAGAGGGCAGTGGATCCATGCATGAAAGCACTACCTCCGAGGTAGTACTTCCATGATCCAGGTTACCGTGTGTATGCCTACGATATGAATCAGGTAACCGCTTCTTAGTCCCAGCATGGTGCTATTACAAGACCTTCTTCGTGTATCTCATCAGAATTGTTCAGCATGGCAATGCGACATCAAAGAGCTCTTCCCTCACTTTTTATGACCTGTTAGCTCACAGGCCGCTGCGTATCGAATTTCCCGCGTGGAATCCTACATTATCTTTTTTGTGATATGACGTCAAATCATGAATATTAAGCGGTTCGAAAAGGTGTCCAATTTATAATGTCCTTTTTGAAACTCAACCTGAAAACTCCGACCCAGACAATTCCTGTACTCCCAGCCATGAGCACTACCCCTCAGACAATACCTTCCCCTACACAAATATACAACCTGTGCATTGACGTCACGCGACGTCATTTTGGGGGGATAAACAATGAAGCACTCTGCACACAAGACTAAGACTTCGCACTCGCGAGTAGTAGACTTACGTGCGTATCATTTGTTGGTGGAAGTTGCAATGACATGAGCTTACCTCTACCGGGCGCACTTTCTGTTCTGTGACGTTATAAGCATCAGATCTATTCGAAAATGTTCAGGATAGGAATTGTTACGGTGGTAGTTGTCTGGGGTAGGCATTGTCGGAAGAAGTAGCCGTCCCATGGAGTTGTCCGGTGAGAATCTTCCAGGGAGTATCTTCATCATGTGTTGATTTTTCAGCAGCCTGTAATACACTTGTCAATTGCAACCACGCCCCTACCCATACCAGTGATTGGATAGGACTTAAAGCAGGGACGTGATTAATGGAAATATAGCAAGTGCGTTTCATTCTCGGCTAAGTCCAAAAGAAGTTTCGGTAGAGCGGGGGTGTATAAAGTCTCCTTAAAGCCCCGTAATTGTCACAGTCAATTTTTACAGTGCATACATTAGATTTAGTTCTGCCAAGTTGCTGGTATAGCGGGGTCTATAAACACGAAACTCATCCCCTGCAAAAGTGGTACAGCAGCACCGCTATCGCCCAGGTATGAGGGAGGGAGACGTGGTTGCAATTGATAAGAGCATAAGTTACAATATTCTTAACATTAGTGGAGACATTTTTCGGAGCACTAAGTGCTTTACCCCACGTTATGCCACAAATTACATAACGCGCAATAATCGGAGTCATGGTGAAATCTATGATACACCCGGAGAAAAAGGTAAATTTGTCATAGGTTTACAATTGAAACATGTAAGTATGTAATAGAAACTTGCAGCTCACAGTCTTATCTATGTTGTAATGTCTATTCAATTGTCCACGATAGCTTATTTCTTGTATCATGTAGACTATCTCATTATACGTAGTCCTACCTACCGTAACACGTTTATGTCGAAAATACATTAACAGAGGGTATCAAATCACCTCGGCGGAGGAGTTAGGTTGTGCACAATTTTTACTACGAAAAGTAAAATCAGTTGTTAATCTATGTCAGTAGTGGCCTTTTTCCTCTGGCCGGCCGTTTTTGTAGTAATAATCCGCTCGCGGGCCGAAAAAGTGAGGGCGCTACAAGTTTTTTTGCATAACGGCGCAGGTCAAGAGGCCGTAAACATGCCCTAGAGGGCCGAAGCCCCGAGGGGTTCTGGAGTTTGTACAAATGTTTAAACAACAGAATGTTTATGCACTATCTTTAGATGATATTGAATCCCAAAGGCTACGAGGACTAGAAGTATCACAATATGACCATTTGACTGAGCAGAAAAACACGTATCTTGAAACCAACTTTATTCCACTTTTTAACGTTAAATTTACTCTTCGGAGGGACAGCTCTTACCCCCCCCCCCGAATCTACCGGAATTTATACAGTGCCCACCGAGTTCAGTACTCAATGTAATAGACAGGCCTGTACATCTGTTAGTGCACTTCTGCCCATTGCTATGTGTAGCCTTCCACGCAAAACTTCCGATACCACCAAACGTACTTGGATTCTGCACCTGGTTTATAGTAGGGTTTTTGTTTTATACTGGTTGTGTTTCGCAGCAGTTTTACGTGAAATATGTGACAGTGGTATAAGCAGGAAAAGCGATAGACACGGTGGGCTAAAAGATTATTATCAATTTATTACCTTTCAAGTGACTCTGAATTTACATTTATGGATTGCGTAGCGTCCGGATAAAATGATCTCGCAGGCAGATTACGGCCCGGGGCCCGGAGGTTCCCTACCCTTGGTCTATATGTCCCAACGTCGGTAAAGGATACACCAGGGAGTTGCTATTTGACTAGCAACTCCCTGGATACACATACACACAAAAATGTGTGGTGCTCCGAAACTTCATTAATAGAGGGCGCTGTATAATTTTACCTCTTTCGTGCAAGTACAGATTTGCCAAAAGGTATTGCAACTTAATTGGTTGAAACTACTGACAGGTAAACCCGACTTTTTCATTCCGTACAGGCAGGGGTTTAGCCAGGATTTTTAAGTAGGGCGTCTCACTTGTAACTATTTTACCAGGCAACTATCCATCTGGCGCCGCAAGCAATCAACATTTACGCGTAGGCTAGGTACTGAAGCTGTGATTTATGTCAAGTTAGGCTAACAGGCATTGTTTTACGTTAGTGACGTTTTATAATGAAGTGTTCTAATTTATATTACGGGAATTAATTTGTTGGTATGTAACAGATTTTGACGGGGACAACTTTGATTTGAAATATCAGTGAGTTTTCAATTATGTTTGAGCTAAATGATGTCAAATCAAACTCCATTTGGAAGGCTATACCAGAACATTTATTGGCGTATCAAAAGCCGTTCTGCTCAAATTTGGCCATTACTCACTCAAATGTAGCCGTCTCAAAGACGGCGAGAAGCATTGCTGGCTAAGACTTTGCTTACAGGTCCACACTCACTTTTCAAGCTTGAACAGTTTCCCACAGTGAATGAAGTAAGTGTTAATCCGCGTTCCCATTAGTATACAGGGCAAACCCAAGCTGGCTGCATTTTTGCCACTAGGTTGACTAACTTTTAAAGGTAGGTGGCAGTCGCCCCAACTTTATTTTCAAAAGTTTGCTAAATCTTACAAATCTCCACACCGCTAATCTTGTTTCATCTTCTTCTCTTTCACAGGTCAAGGAAGACATTCAGAAGAGACACGAAGAAACACTAGTTAAGTGGAAGAGCGCCACAAACAACAACTTTAAGCCCTGAGACTACAGCACCAGGCCACTATTGAGAATATCGAGGAATGTAGCAGCCAACTATTCCACCAGATGAGGGAGGACACCATCGCCCAACTACACCAGCTGAAGGGCAACTGACGCACTTCCTGTGAGACGTCCCATCGTACATCATCCTGGCGAAAGGAGAGTCACACCATCAGACTACAGAAAGGCGTCCATCATCAAGGAGAAGGCCTGGAAACAACTGGGCCGGACTATCCCTCGACATCCTCACCATCAAGGCAGGACTCCAGCAGAAGGCAGCCGCCCAGAAGTCGTCGTAAAAGGTCACTCTCCACTCTAGTCAAACATGCTATGAAATGTCCGCCTCTTTGAACATGCCTACCAGCCCTGGAAAAGTGGGTGAAGACATGAGCCCTGAAAAAGTGGGTGAAGAAACAAGCCCTGAAAAATCGGGCGAAGACGGATCACCGCGCAGACAACATTTTCAGGTAAACCCGACTATAAACTCGACTCAAACACTGCACGCCTAGGACAATCGACTCTTGACAATAGCACTGGCCTGAACTTACTTCACATCAACATTTGCAGCATCAGGAACAAACGACTTGAAGTTACACACTACCTACATCACAACAACATACACATTGCTTGCTTCAACGAGACTTTAAATAAGGATCGCCCTCATTACATTCAGGGGTATCACTTCATTCAATAACACATGAAAAAACCTACTGACAGAGGCGTATTAATTGCTATCAAGGACAACATTCAATTTTCTGAACTCACACTCTCATATCCAATCGGCGAGGTTGCCGATGTCAAAGTCACTCTATACACTGGGCAAAACATATCGTATACATCGTTACTACCTACGAATCTCCTTCAAATGACACTTCTCCAACAGACTTTTACTCTCAATTCATACGGAAACACAAAAACTTTTAGGCGATCTCAACGCCAAACACTCTGACCTCGGCTGTCAAACTACACTCAAACAACAATGGAATTGAACTTGTACAGTTACTTGACGCTACTGGGAATTTATGCCTAAACGACGGAACACCGACCAGCTACCCCAAAAATGGACAAACTCCTGAACAACTGCATTTTTGCCTAATATCTCCATCACTCAACCAAAGAATTACTGAATTTCGTATTGGAGAGGACCTAGGCTAGGACCATTTACCCCAACACGTCACAATAGCAACTACGGTTAAACGCTTGACACGACCACCGAGACAAAACTTGAAAAAAGCAGACTGGACCAAGTACAGGCACTACATAACTGACAACATACTGGAAAAACCTCGACAAGCATGCCAGGGGAGATAGACGAGAGGGCGACCTCTCTTACGCGACTCATAACTACAGCTGCAAGACTGTCAATACCGACCTCTACAGGACCTCGGAGGTTCCAACTTCCACCACGCATACTGAAAGTCATCGGACAAAGACTCAAGCTGCGACGAATATACCAGAGGACTAGAAACCAACATATACGCACTCTTATAAACCTACTACAAAGGAAAATCACTGAACTGATTAAGACACCGACTCAGCAGGAATTTGACAATAGGGAAAGGCAACTTGCCGACAACAAAAAACCTCAAGAATTTTGGAAGACTGTAAAACTAATTACAGGCAAAAAGACAGCTAGAAGACTCATTCCTACATTAAAATATGACGGCACGACAGTTACAATAGACAAGGACAAAGATGACTACTTTAGGGATTACTTCCAGACGGTAGACTAGCCAACTGTACTCAAAAAGGATACCGGACACCTACTCACCTAAACCTGACAGAGACCCTACGGAGGACTCCGACACAGCCATCAACGTACCTCGAACACTTCACCAGAAGAAGACCAAATTCAATTCGTGCATATCAAAGCTGCACCCCAAATTTTCCTTCAAGAGCTCGGCAGACTCCATACTGCCTCCTTCCAAATTGGCTACATTCCCAAAATTTGGAAACAAGCCGTTACTATCCTGCTTCCCAAACCAGGTAAACCTCAAAACGAGCCAAAAAATTACAGGCCTATTAGCCTTCTTCCAGTGCTTGGTAAATGCCTGGAGAAAATCATCGCTAAAAGACTCTCTGCTTACTTAGAGAAGAGCAAACTTCTCCCTCCCTCTCAAGGCGGCTTCAGAAGAAAGAGGAATACGACGGACCAACTCTTCAGACTTAAACAAAGCACTTCATTCTCCAAACGGAAACATTTACATACAATGGCAACTTTTTTCGACGCCGAAAAAGCATTCGACAGAATGTGTCACGAGGGACTAATCCTCAAAATGAAGAAATTCAACATTCCAACGACTTTTACTAGATGGATTGCAAATTTTTTGCAAGACAGATAGGCTCGATACAGAGTCGGAGACTCACTTTCAAGAACACTACACATCACCACAGGGACGCCTCAGGACAGTACAATCAGCCCAATACTTCTCATCATGTACGTTGCTGACATACCTCAACCACAGCCTAAACGACTGACTTACCTATCTCAATTTGCAGACGACTGAAGACTGAAGACATTGCAATTTGGGCCACTTCTCGGAGCGCCGACCTAGCAGAAGAAAGACTTCAACACTAGATTGACCAACTAGAAACTTGGTGTAACGAGTCGCGCATAGTACTTAACCCGGACAAATCACAGGTACTCTACATCAGGACCACTGGCGCACTTAGACGAGAACCCCACGTGACCTATAACAACAAACTTACACCGGTACAGAAGAGAGTGCAAATACTTAGGAGTTACTATTGACAACAAACTGGAATTTATTCGACATCATAACGACACTGCCAAGAGCTGAATGCGTAAGCAAGTCTCTTTACTGTACAGACTCGCAGGTACCAAGGAGCACCCACGTGCCTCCCCTGACACAACTCTAAAAATTTTTAAACCATGACCCGACCAATTGTTGAATTTGCAGCACCGGCACTTACTCACATAAAGACACACAATTGGAACATTATGAACGCGCATAACGTCGGGGGCATGCAGAATTGCCCACCACCTTAACAGGGATCACCCTTCTAACGCAGTACTTGACATTGCACGATTCCCAACAATTAAAAAGAGATACAACGACTTACAAACAAAATTTCTATCCAAGTGTAGAAACAAGGACCGACAGACAAGGAAATTTATTCGAAGACAACTTAAACTCCGACCACTATACCTCAAGCAGACTCTACTTGAAGGACTGACAAAGGAAATTTGGACAAATTTGTAACTTAATCCAAACGAGGGCGCACCATTAAAATGAAGACCAGCCACCGAAGAAGAGATCAACCCTGGAGAAGAATGGTATACCCTGAAAAAGGGTCCCTGCCGAAGCAACCACACCCTGAAAAGGGGTCACTGCATCAACGATACCAACGGGCAAACCCTGAAGAAGGGTCCCTGCCGAAGCATCCACACCCTGAATAAGGGTCCCTACATTAACGATATCAACGGAAAACAAGTCAGCGTGAATGGCCTTACACAGGTCTCTGAGGATCTTCGGTGCACCGTAGGTTCTTCGAGGTTCTTCGTGGGTCGGTTCTGTGGTGTTTTGCTCCGTCGTGGCGGGCCTGGTGGCGGTTGGCTTCTGGTAGACCTGAGGGCCTTGCACCCCTCCCCAGTATGTCTCTCGCCTTCCTTGCTGGTCCTGATGTGTTGTTGTTGGTTGTGGTTCGGTGCTCTTTCCGGTCGCAGGGATTAGAATGTGGTGGTCTCTTATGACTGATGTTTTCCGGCCCTTCTGAAGCACCTTTGGGTGGAACAGTTAACCCGAGTTGCTTTGCTTTGCAAATCTTTTATTTCGTTCTCAAGTATTTTTTATTACGTTTCTGTGCATAAACATTGAATATGGAGGTAAAACAAGGAGTTTTCTGCATGACTTTTAACAAATGAGTAACAAACATATTGTCACATGATTCATAAGAGCCATTCCTGAACTAGGATGACAGAGCACATTCATTTAAATTGGGGAGGGGGCTGCATTTTCCCTTTAACACAACCCCACATTTGAAAATAAAAATAGAACACTTTAGTAATTTCCTATTCGATAATTCCATACTAAGTGTAAAGTTGGTCATGGGATGTCAGCAGTTGCGTAGCCAGCTCTCCCAGTCGGGGGGAGGAGGCAAGGACAATTTTCTTCCCGATTTTGACATTTCGTCCCGGACTTCCCGCAACCCCCAGTTTGGGGCTCGCAGTGTTGGCGTATTCAGAGGCGCCGCGAGGATCTGGTGATTGGGGGCACCACAGATGACGTCGTAATGCCACATGAGTCCCCCAAGTCTGCCTAAATTGTTCTTCTTTTTAAGCGCCCTGCGATTGTATGGAGCGGTGGAGAATCCTACCCTTGTCATTACATAAAGGCAGGGGCGTAACTACCGGGGGTAGTGGGGTGCTACACCCCCAGAAATTTTCAAAGTGTCGTCCGTCGGGAAATTTTGCTAGGTGTCGGGAAAAAAGTTTGCCTTTACTTTTGCAGTTTCCTGACTTTGTTACAATAAATATTTTATTTGGGGCTACAGAATTGTGGAGAACTTTATTGACGACTATCGTTTACTTAATGTATGTCCAAAACTGTGCAATAACAGCCTTATTGGAATGTGATGCAACTCCTCCCTGACTGCTCGTCGGGGATGAGTTGGCGGTATCAGAAGTCAGGTGTGTCGGGTCGCAGTCGGATTACAGGTAAAC
>WURT03188782.1:0-10076 GCA_009936505.3 Holothuria glaberrima
CGAGAAATAGGATTATAGAGCTGCAGTCTGTGTTAAGGGCAACACTTTAATGTATTTATATTGCTGTCACTGTTGTAATAATTTATCACTTTTCAGAAAGACAATAAAGATGGAAGAAAGAAAAAAAAATTATTATTATTATTATTAGTATTAGTGTTGTTGTTGTCGTTGTCGTTGTCGTTATTATTAATTTTTGTTTATGCATGCATGACCTATTGATCAATTTACTCTGTTTGTTTTTCATGTTATTGTTATTCCAGCTCTGTCGTTCATTCTTCTATGCTATGATATTTAATTTCGGTGGAAATAAATAGATAAAATAAATACGCTGTGAAATCGATTTGTCATTTAAGGTGATCGTGGATTTAAGTTATCACGTGTCTTTCTTCTGCTTTCAACCATATTTAACTTAAGAACAAGGACTTCAATCTAGTTGAACCATTTAAGAAAGTTACCTCTGCGTCTTCAGCATTATTGATAACAACCACAGGTCGCACGCCGACATAGAACACATAGCAACCCTTTTCGCGAAAGTCATCAGCCCACTTCCACATAGTTTTGAAAAATGCTTCAAAAGAGAAAAAACAGTGCAATATTATTGTTACATGTGCGAAGATTGTATTTTATATTCTTGCAAATAAGTCTCTCCTTTTTCCACTATCGAAGAAAACATGCACTATTTATATTTTTTATCTCTGTTTTATATGAAAAAGTCATACAACGATTTTCTAACAACTGGCTATGTACAAGATGTGATCCCTTGGTATCCAAACTAATTTTGCAAAATGTCTATACGTTATGTGAATAAGCTTATGCATTAAAATGAACCCAGATGCCAAAAATTTTTAATGAAAAAGAAAGATATTGCAAATTTTCAGTACAACTTATTCCATATAGGTCTGAATGTGGGAGTCCAAATTTTCCCCACGTATAACCTGGTTATCGAACTACCCATTTACAAAAGGTACGGTCTTGAGGATATACAATCTAAGAGAATCTGGTTCTCAAACTAAGCCCAAGTCGCTAAAATTGCCAAAATTGTCGTTTTTCGGTGAACAGAGCCACATTTGTTGTGGGAGGCTCTTTTAATTTTAACTCTTTTACACCGAAAAATGTTGAAGACCCTAAACGTTCGATCAAAAGAGCCATTCTTGAACTAAATCAGAAAAAGTGATTAAAATGACGGTCATTTTATAGTGGCTGGCTACCCCCCTCCCGCGCCCTTGTACGTGAAAAATGGAACACATTCTTTTTTGAATGATAGATGTCTACGCCACATTATATCAAAGTTTTAGCAAATGTAGCAAAATACAACTGCACCAAACCCCAAAAGGCATACACTTCGGTCTGGACAAGGGTGTCAATCACACTTGCTCAAATACGAAAGCAGCCTTGATTATGTATGTTATCCTACAAGTGTGCTACATTTCCGAACTACGGTGATTAGGTGTAATCAAGGAAAGAATGAGTGTGCAAACAAATTCCAAGAAGGAGTTCCACTTTGAAGCTATCATTATATTTTATTTTTATCACGTTTATTTCCAATCAAATTTCTAAGAATTTAGGGCCAATTTCATCCTGTCATGAGGCTCAAAATAATGATACACAGCAATCCTTTTCTCACCATTTTTATTCTCAGCAAACAAGGATAAAACGTTTGTTCTACATCTTGTGCTGTGATGTGGAAAGCAGTGATAACACGTTTAGGTATTACGGAATCAATTTAAGCAGATACTAGGCTTTGCGGCTGGAAGTGGTAGGGTGGCGACCGTTGCGGCCCCAGAGACTCCACGGGAGTTCAAGGCACTACCTCGAAAAACTGGGTTCCATGACCCAGTGGCTGGTAGGGTCCAGGGGCAAGCAATGGTGGGGTGCGGTATTTAAGGAATTCAGACCATTTGTATGAAACATTTCTATACATTCAAAGAGCATCTGTCTAATGTTTCTGGATGTATATATATATATATATATATTTATACTGACGATTACATTTGCTCCATGGAGGCACCGGGCTGTCAAACAAGTGGATAAATGATACGTAAAAAAGTGATTCTCCAAACTATTGTAAATATACTTTTACGTCACTACGAGGTATGAACTACAGCACATAAAAAGGAAAAATAACCTCTTACTTAGTGAAGTAAATCTGAGGATATATCAATCAGTGATACCATCTGCGTGTGGGTCCTTATGTGATATTTAATGTAATACGAGCGAGCAGCTGTCGTTAGGCTTTATCTCGGTGTTTTATGTTTATTTACGACAGTACCAATTTATGGATCATACAAACATAAATGGTGTCTTCGTATGCAAGAAGACCTAATACTGTAACTTTATTATTGATACCATTATAGCTGATTTGGGATGTAAGAAGCTCACTCAAGTTACCTTTACCATAGTGATCTTCGTTTTGATATGTCACAGTTTAAAACTGATAAAACATTAAGAGTGTTACGTCTGATCCACATAGAATCGATATAAATATCCAACAATTGTTCGTGTTTTGTCTCAGAGCTTTGACTCAGGTTGTTTTTTCTATAAAACATTCTCCCCCTCTGTTTCATCTCAATGTCATCTTAAATTAACATGGAAGGCAATAACAGATACAAGGGCGCAACAGGAGAGGTCCTCTACCCAAAACCAAGCACGACCGCCGACATATACTTACAAATAGCCTATTTACTTTTTCTTAGTTCAAATGCCGATGTGTAAATGCCAGGTCGCCATCGGCATAAATTGTTCGGTTCGGTGTTGCTCTTATATACCTCTGAACTATTGGGTTGTCTCCCCCAGGGTTTTGAAAAAGTTGGATACGCCAATGGAAGAGCCATAGTACAACTGAGAAGACTACAACCAAACATCAATAACGATATGATGCAAGGGCGTAGGAAGCGGGGGACTGGGAGACAGTCCCTCCCCCAGCGAAATTTGTGGGGTGCGGAAGTATGCTTTAACCCCCTCCCCCCCCCACTCTCCCAAGCACGAAAATCTCTTATTTGTCTCTTCTGTAAGAAATGTCAAAAATTTGCAGTAATTTACCTTAAAATTTGTCCAAAATGATGCACCAGATTGCATCTAAGGACCCTAAAATATCCAAAAATTTTCCAAATGGCTAAGAAAAATAAAAATGTGCAGTAATTTACCTTAAAATTTATCCAAAATGATACACCAGATTGCATCTAAGGACCCTCTATTATCCAAAAACTAGACCCCTCCCCCAGGACGGCGATCCGAAACAAGGTTCAGCCCCCCCCCAGTCTTAAACAGCTTCCTATGCGTACGATACAATGTATTCAGAGTTGCATTAATTTATAATAGTCCATATTAAAAACTTACTGTGATTTTCGTCATCAGGGCACATCCCTTACTTACTTTTTATACTTAATTTATTTATATCTCAGAGCTCCCGGGTTCTCCGTATCTCAGTCGGCCCACCCTACCAAGTCGTTGCCGGTGGGCCACACGAGAGTCCTGAAGCAAGCACATGTCCATGTTAAATAATACACATGAGCAGTGGCGTCGCTAAGGGGGAGGGGGCAGGGGGCACGTGCCCCCTAAAGATTGGCTGTGCCCCAAATGAGATTTTTGGTATGACAAATATTATGCACAAGTGCACCATTAACTTTGATCTTGATACGAAAAAAAGGAACCTCTATCACTTAATCACTCAACACACGACTAAAATTGCAAAGAAATGTTCTCAAAACTGTAATTTTGCGGCGCCCTTCGCGCATCTAACGGTGATTTTCGTCATCAGTTAGCGCACATACCATACTTATTTTTTATACTTAATTTTGTTTATATCTCAGAGCTCCCGGGTTCTCCGTATCGCAGTCGGCCCGCCCTACCAAGTCGTTGCCTGTGGGCCACACGAGGGCCCTGAAGCAAGCACATGTCCATGTTAAATCATACTCTTGAGCAGTGGCGTCGCTAAGGGGGGGGGGAGGGGGCACGTGCCCCCTAAAGATTGGCTGTGCTCCCCGGTGCCCCCAATGAGATTTTGGGTATGACAAATATTACGGACAAACACACCATTAACTTAGATCTTGATACGAAAAAGAGGACCCGCTATCACTTAATCACTCAAACATACGACTAAAATTGCAAAAAATGTTCTCAAAACTTTAATTTTTCGGCGTGCTTCGCGCGCATCTATTTGTTTAACTGTATGAAGGACAGCCTCATTGGGAAATGTAATCCACAGCTATTGTTTCAACCCTTTACTTTCAAAAGCTGTGGGACTACTGGGGCCTTGAGTCCTCTCCCTTTTATACAATTCCCACATCGATTATCTTTTAGCCATATCTCATGTTTGAAAACTGTAAAAATTGCGACTTTCGTTGCCTTCTTCAATGCGTATTCAATAAAACTCACTGCAGAAATTCAGAACATGACTCACTGTCCCCATTCACCCCCCCCCCCCATCATTAAATCGTTAGTGCGAGTAAGGTTAACACAATGATAATATTGTGATTTATATTTTTGTGACCTACAAGTGGCGTACACAGAGAAGGCCATACGGCCTTCTTTTTTTTTTTTTTTTTTTTTTTGTTTAGTTCCTAAAAATACGTAAATTGTTTTAATACAAATTTTGCTTTAAAAGGTAACATATGGCACCAGATTGCATGTAAGGACATCCAATTTTTCAAAAATTTCCAAAGGGGAGGGGGCCCCTCCCCTTAGACCCCTTCCCCAGGCCGGCAGTCACACAATATACTGCATTTGGGTGTGCCCCTCCAGTGGACCGCTTGGCCCGCCAGTGTCCCCCAACTTCCAAAAGTCTGGGGACGCCACTGCTCATGGGATAGCGCTGGAGGTTTGGAAATTATAAAACAAAGAACGCGTACTTCTACTTATACTACTTAAAACACTCTCCAGTCAAAATTTGGGCTCAATTACAATTTGAGGTTGTTTGTTGGTGGCATACCGTGCAACTTCAAAGAATCTACAATAGACGACTTGCGAAATTCGGTACTTCCGGTGGGGTCACAAGGTCAGCTGTACCGTGAGAACTTTTTCGCCTGTGTGCGCATTTGTGCGATATACTTGCCGGCCCGGCGGATGTGTATTACGTCGGCACTAACATTGTGTTTGTAATACCAATGACATGTGTACGTTCGAAAGAGGTGTACATAATTGACAACTGCCTCGAAGGTAAGTGGTTCACTTCACCTTTGACCCATTCGAGGATGCATTTCGTGAAAACATTTTCCCAACTCGTGTATTAAGTAACTTCATCACTAGGCCCAAAGTACCCCCAGTGTAAGCTAATGAATGCTGTCATCACCTTTGACCTTCTTCTGTGATATTTCCTTTTTTGTTTTTTTTTTTTTTTGACAACCAATTTTCATATGCAGAAACACCAAGTTCTTTGGTCCTTCCGTGAAGTAAATTTGCTTGGAAATGACTGTAAAAACTAGCAAAGGGGTCTAAGATCATGCCGTCCTTCCCACTTTTATGTTATGCTTTATATTCTTCCTCACTTTCTTCAGATTGGATTCCTCTTTTTGAAACGGTCCAGTCCCTCCAAATCTGTTACCTTCTTTCTTTCTTACTCATATTTTCCAGCATTTAGGTCTGCCTTGTCCATGCAAAGTAATCTACACATGCCCTGACTTGTACGTACATACGGTAATTACTACGTATAACTGAATAATTCAATGGGTCAAAATATAACTTCAGTGAAGCAACTTACATGGAGTGGATGTGCCAAGTTGCAACAAATTTCCAAGGATAGGTAGTCCTTTCGGACAGTCGATATTTTTTAACTTGTACATTACGACAAGATGCCGCCATAATGCAGGTACAGCGATCGTCACAGAAAAGACAAAAGAGAGAAACACCGCTATTGTAGAAAAATCCATAGCTTTTCGCGTCCGTCATGCACTGTTCACTTTTGCTATTGCTATGTTATTTTAACTACATGCTGAAGTGATCTGCTGTTGGTGCCCACATGCTTTAAATCACACAAATAGTTTTATTACTTAATCTAGATCATGCCCTCCTTCGAAATAACAGTTCACTCCTGCATGAACACTGGTAACAGTTACCTTGGAAACAAAAGCGCAAACACATGATACATTTACATAGGTTATAAGGGTCATCGGTCCTGCATGTGTGATGACAACAATAGTTTTCAAAAAGTATAAACAAAAGTACTGCGTTTCAACAGTTTGGGAGTAGTAATTTTCAATAATATCTCTTGACCTTCTGGATATTTGTCACGGAAAGACGTGTAGCATACGGTTGTAAAAGAGTACGGTACAACACTATACTTCGTCTGCCATATGAAACTCCATGTACACTTCTAGAAACGTGCTGTTCAGATTTGAAGCGAATCCGTTCAAATGGCACTGAACCGGGATCTGGTCAATTATTTGACTACATCTGGTTCATTTGAACAGAAAATGGCTAGTGATGTACCGAAAAGAGTCAAATATTAGATTCTTTTCGGTTGAGTGCTCATTTGATTCGTTTTTGGTTCAATTTGAACCGGACCTTTTAAAAGTGTAAGGGATAGTGTAACATATCTCTCTCACTTCATACATGGAGAAACTAGTGCAGTCTAATAGATTCTGTGACCTTAATGTGTTTCTCACGTCTCAAATTTCAAAAATATATGTTACAAAGCTTGAAAAAATGAATCCAGATGGTCCAACTCCTATCTCCACAGGATATCCCTGAACTAAGGTACAAAATGTTGTAGCTTATTAACTCAATTCAAAATACTAGATTGCCCAATCATTTGTGATGTCATTCTTGTCCTACTCAAATTACCGTCTTTGTCTTTTTAAAAACCACTGTACCTTGTGCCAAAAATGTGATCACAGTCTTACTGTCATCATGTGACTTGACTATAAAAGTAAGTTCTCCCTATACGACATTCTAAGAAAGAAAACAGTAAACCTTTCAAGGTCATATAAACATTTTATTTTCAAAACCAAACAAAAGCAGATAGCGTGAGTTTTACAAAAGGGACATCACATTTTTTTGCTCAATCGACTATTTCAAATCAAGTGGATAAATTCCAGCATTTAATTTCTCAGCATAGAAGTAGGTTATGAAACTAGGAGTTGGATGAATAAGATTGAGTTTCTTCTAAAATTTATGTTATTGTTATTCTATACTTTTGGTACACTTTAACCTTATGATAGCTATACTGTCAGTTTTATTTATACGTAAGGAGAAGTTAAATGCGATGATACGACATGAGACTATATTTATATGACATTTTCAACCGAAAGTGGACAAGTTCATCAAGCACATGTGACATCACAACGTTACATCACCCTAATTAGCACTGTTTTATTTTTCTCAAAGAAATTAAAATAAAGGAGAACGTTCACACAGTGCATAGTTGAGTGTTTTAACCACGAAGCCAAAACATATTTAAGGGCGCTTCTGCTGTAAGGCAAAAAACCTTGGCTGATTGATTGGCGTGTCTGCGTACGTATAGTGCGCATTCATTTCCAGAAGTTAAATGTCATTTTATCGGTTTTACCAAGTATTAAGAGCCTAATTTTCACAACAGGCAAAGTCATGCGGCCTAAAGTGTTTTGTTTTATACTCCTAACTTTGTATGGCGATCATCAGGCAGATGACTGTAACAAACTCCTAGCACGGTTCAACCATGGAGCTATTATCTGTCCAAGTATTAGCTCCATGGTTCAGCACCACAAAAGCTATCGCTGTCTTAACGCACGGCTCGGTGGCTTTCCTTTGTATAAGTTACCGTGACACTACAGGTGGAGACGAGCTCTGTCGTTTTGTTGAGGGTGCTTTCACTGGAGCGGATTATTTCTAGTTTCTCTTTGATGTACATGTTTCAGAGGCCCGAATGACATTTGCCGGCGTTTGATTTTCTAAGTATTTCCCATCTGATTGAATAGTCTTTATTTTTTGTCTTTAGCCCCCAGATATGTTTGCACTAGCTCTACTTCGGTATTGAGCATTGTTAATAATAAATATATATATATATATATATATATAGATATATACATATAATATGTATATATAAATATTAGTACAACAGCAAATGCGGTAAAAGTGCTCAACTTTGATAAGGAGTAATATAACATTATTCAATGGAGAAAATATGTGAAACAGTCTGTACGACGCAAAGGTTTATTTTCTCCATTGAAATAACGTATATATATATATATATATATATATGAAGAGGACAAAGTACTGGGTAGCATTTTTTCGACCTATATATATATATATATGTATATGTATATATATATATGCCCTAATCCATAACGTTGGGGGAAATCACGATACCGCGGTTTCGTTAAGGGCAAATTAAAACATTAAAATACATAAGCATTTATTTCCCCCTAAGGTCTTTGAGATATAATCAACGTTATTTCAATGGCCCACCATCCGTACGTGTTTACATATTCGTGTGCGTAAATTCGTCTACATTGAAGTAATTGTATATAGATTGTGTGGATGGAAGGATATTACCATGCGTTTACGTATTCCCATATAAAAAGTTTGTGAAAACTTTAAGGGGAAAAGATATTTTTCCTTATTTACAATTTCCCCCTAATGTAGGTTTTTTTTTAACACGATATTTCTCTCAAGGTGAAAAATAAGGCATATATATATATATATATATATAGCCTTCTGTGCTTCGTCAAGATAAGAAGGTCACTGGCTACTGTCTATATTCAAAAGAGTGAAATTAGGGACGGATCTAAAATTAAGACTGAATGTTTGCTCTAAAAGAGTGAGAATAACTCTTTTTGGATTGAAACAGGCCCGTAACCAAGGGGAGGGGTCATTTGGGGGCCAGGCCCCCTGCTCCTTTGGTTGGCCCCTGCTCTGCGGGCATGATAGTCATGCCCCTGTGGAATAGCATACTTTCAAATTTTGATATTTTCCTTAACACATAACGTTACAAAAGTTGCCAATAGATTCCCAATCCCCTCTGATTACGGCGTAGTGGATCAGAACAGTGGGACGTGATGTGATCGCACAGGCCAACACTTTTAACACTTGAGGAGTTCTCATAAAGTTATGAGTTTCGTGCATCCTCAGTTATGTTTCACACAACACGTACATATACAGTGCATATATTGTCATGTCTGCATGAAGAAAACTTTGAATTTAAAGCTGTCACCTCATTGTTTGTTTTCGTTAGGTTGGGCTTACTGTTCCGACAAAGGAAGGCTCGTGGGTATTTCAATTTTAAGTGGAATAGAAGAGACTGACTTATCCCCTGACAAATTGCAGTTGGTTACGTATGAACCATCAATCGTATGGTGCTTAGGTTACATTTCAAAGAAGGTAATTTCTTGCAAATTTTGAATGAGAATATTACTTGCTGTTATTGTTTTTGTGACTACTGACTACTGGCCAAATATCTGCAAACAAAGAGGGAACTTTGACCTTTCATGACCACCAGAACCTGACAGCTTATTTAGTTCTCAGATCACATAATCACAGCTGATTAATAGTATCCCAAAAGTCCCTTCTCCCCCTTTCCATGGCACAATGACTGCCTATTAGAGGTACATAAATTACACTATCGTATTTAGAGGTATACATATCCTGTTTTCATAGGCTCAATAATGTGGTTTGTGGGTCACAAGTAAAGTCGGCATGTGAAAATTAAGCTCATGGTATGAGTAATCTTAGAAATTATCGAACCTGTAGATAAATCAGAAATTTATACTATTGAATCACTCCCCCCCCCCCCCAAACTCAGAAAATGTCAGTACTCTCTAAGTCTATGTCCTAGCCAGTTGCGTACACGGGGGAGGGGCCGCTGGGTCATGCCACCCCACTCACGGATGCCAATTTTTTATATTTTTTTAGTTCCTAAAAATTCGTAAATTTTGTAAAACAAATATTACTTCAAAAGGTAGCATATGTGGCACCAAATTGCATATAAGAACACTCAATTTTTCAAAAAATTTTAAAGGGGAGGGGAAAATCCCTCCCCTTAGATCGTTCCCCAGGCCGACAATCACACAACATACTGCATGCCCCCCCCCCTTGAGAGAAATCCTGGGTACACCACTGACCCTAGAGTAGCTGTTTGTATGTTTCAATGACTTGGTGAGATATTC
>WURT03188793.1:0-10076 GCA_009936505.3 Holothuria glaberrima
TTTGACATCAAACTTGAAATATGGCCTTACGTACATCATAGATATCTGTTCAAAATCATTTGCAATCATATGCATGTGTTGTTGGGGACTCAGACTATGGGGACGTAGACTTGCTTTCTAAATATAAGGGACAGGCCAGGCTGACCCATCGCCGACGAAGGCTCTGGCGTCGGATAAAGGGTCATCTCTGATAGAGTCCAGCGGAAGTACTCCCTTGCATGGGCGTACTGGGTGGAGTTAATTGTATGATGGCGGCAGCCCCGGCCTCCAGTGGAAGTTAATCAGTTTCACAAGGGACTGACAAACATGGTTACTATTTTCCGGTAGAAATTAATGACGTAAATTCAGTGTAAACACCGTCCTTTCCCCTTGACATGTTTTCCTTTAAGGCTAAAGCTCCCCGGGGTGCAAGGAATTTCGAATGGGGGTTACATGGGAGAGTACTATCAAGCACAATCATGCAGTATGAACTCTCTAACCTTGCAAAGTATTGAGGAGGGGGGTTTATCCACAAAGTTTCGTACCTACCCGGTTTTAAGTCGGCTCTTAAAAGTCTTATATTTGGTTTCTGACCATGAATATGTATGCAGAGAGGCCGATTGGCTCAGTGGACCAATCAAACTATTGAATTTTACAGTTTGGCCAAAACCGTTCTCTCTTTTTAATATAGCGGATTGGTCTGCTTTAGGATGATGCAGGAAACAATTTTAGCCTCGGTTATTTATTTATTTAGTTTTGTTGTTTTACTTTTCCCAGAGCTGTAACGAAATACTTGGAAAACGTTTTTAATTCCATAGATTGCAATATACCTAATGCAATGAAATCAACTCAGCTCGAAAATGGTGAAACTCTGTCATTTAATGGATTAAATTCGAGATTACACCCTCTGGCCTGCAGAAAATTGTCCACGGTCCTTTGAATGACCTCCAGCTTTCTTGCTTTTACGGCTCTCGTTTGAAACAGTTCTGGTCTCGGACCACGTCCCCCACTCTTCAGAAGCTATGGAGGCTCTTGTAGCGTGAGAAGAGTAAAGGTATAAGTAGGAGAATAATACACCAGCCGATGCAACACGTTCCAAAATCACAGCGATTAGTTCAAAATTAATCAGTGTGGCGCCAGAATTTGCACTACTGGCTACAGAAAGGGACCAAGCTCTAGACGAGGAAAGAGCAACGATCTAAAGCCCCAACGCTAAGGCGACAGGTAACTGAAACGGTGGGTATACAGGTACAGGACAATGGACGGAGATGACCGAAGAGGGACTTCAGTTGGCAGAAATGCTGGTGCAATATCATGCCGAGCCTCTATGCTCAACATGATACACTCAGTCAGTAGACCTGTTTTTGGGCTTATTATGTACTTTCCAGACAATTCGCGACTTAGAGAATTGCATAGCATTTGAAGTTCTCCGACAGTCTTCAGTATCATGGCGTCCTTTGTAAAGGCGGTTTGACAATATTAGAGGCAAAATGTTATCGTTTTAACATAAATGGAACATGGTTTGCTTATTTTGTTCGATTATTTGCATAGAGAGAATAAACGTCGGATTTTTTCTAGGCATTGAGGTGTAATTTAAACAGGATGAATAAAAACAAGTAAAATAAGAGAGATTTGTTGCAGCCACTGCTCTTCTCTTGTAACTCCTTAATATTTTCAAGGTAAAAAAGGATGCGACTTTAGAAGATATTCCAGAAATTAACATGTCAAAAATGGTGAAATCTCATTAGTTTACACATTTCTGTTATTGCGGAAAAGTTACAAAATTCTTTGAAATGTAAATAAAATGAGGGAATTTCCAAAAACTAACAAAATGTAATTTTTTTTTTTGGAAATTGATGTAACGGTGTCATACAACGTTCACCAATCGTTAAGCATCACGACCTACAATCTTTCCCTTTCAAGAGGACTTCAAACGTGTTTGCTCTTTAAAGTAGTTATTCAGCATACGCTGACTTGGCAGACCTACGAGAACAAAAAGTTAGTAACTATTGATGGACACTCTACCGGTTGTCTGATAAGTGTAATAATTGACAACTGCAAACAATTATTCCTAACTTTCTGCTGTATATGCACAATTTGGACAACGCCCTGCTTTAGGTATATTTCCAAAGTTTCCTTTCAAGGATTCATCAAATACCGCCCAATATACTTGTTGTTTAGTGTTAGAGGAAATGTGTTTGCACCAATTCGAATAATTGCTAACATATTAACCCAAACCTCTGCCATGTTCTTACTTTATCAGTTTATAGCCATGCGAGCACTATGCAATGCCAGAAATGATATACAGTATCTAGTATTTCATTAACTTTTCCCATAACGACCTAGATATGCTTTTGATGACCGAGGCTGTAAGAAAGAGAAACTAATGCAGACTTAAGTAGTAAAGCAGTTAGGACGAGAAATACGTTTTGTAAAGTACAATCTAGGCGTGATTCCAAAGTGAAGGGCTTATCGGATTCAGCTCTACTGAACGTACGGTGCAGCTTCAAACTATTTCTGCGATACCGCTTCGTTCTTCTTAGAGTCAATGAACCGAGCTTTGTAAGGTGAAGAGGTAGTTTTCCAGATGTACTGTTATGAAGAATTTCTACGTCGTGAAATGGGATCAGGAATTCAAGGTAAGAAGCTCTCCACAAACCTTCAAGTTAAGGAATAGCGAATTAAATAATAAGGATAAGGATTCTAATGAAATGTATATAGGCCTACAGTGGATCACCGAACAGTCACCATGTTTGTTCGCTTGTGTTTGAAGACAGTTTACGATAAATCAAGAGAGACTACCTCTACCTAGTACCACCTTAATTGAAAATAAGTTAAAAGGAAAGAGTTGTGAGTGTCTGTAATAAGCAAGACTACAGGATTGTTCGCAATACAAACAGTTTCATAGTCGACTTGTAGAAGAAATGATGACTAATGAAGAATTTACAGTAATTTATACGAAAGAGAATGTTGGTCTGTGGTTACAGCTAGGTTTAGCGTTCCTTGAGGTTAGGGATCCCTTCTTCGGGTAATGTCGTTTTTCCCAAATCGGAGATAAGACAAGAGTTGTAATCAAGTCATGACTCGAGTCACAACTTGCAAAATTGTCTGACTTGAAAAATTCTGGCCGATTTTACCCCATTTAAATAACACAGTGACTGGAGTCATGACTTGACTCGAGTCGCTAAAATGAGTGTAGTTGACTTGACTTGCCACAAAAAAGAGTGACTTGGTTACAACTCTGGTCAGATAACACTAGCAAAGTATTCAAAAGCATGAGTAGGCGAAGACGTGAACGGCTGTTCTCGTTACCGTTCTTTCCACGCTAGCCTGCAGTGTAAAGCTTTGGAAAATGAAGACTAACACCTATGAATAGCGAACCAGATTTTGAAATACACGGCAAACACTATTCGTTCGGGAAAGTATAAGGGAATGACTTAGCCAGCACTATTTTTACATATGTCTGCGTTTACTTTAATTATGTTTTGATTCTCTGTTGTAATACCGTTTTAGCTGCCCGCAACCATTTTCAGATTGTAGTTGTTTAAACGCGACTCATTATATATGTTTTGGTGTGTCTTTTCTTTTTGTAATATCCAAGGGATGGAAACTTGGGGCACAGCAAGTTGGGAGTTCGAAAATATTACACTGCTAACTAGGCACAGGACGGGGTTAAGCAGTGGTGTATCCAAAATATTCAATCTGGGGAGGGAGGAGCTATACTGAATGGCCGGTTAGGGTAGTGGCGACGGAACATCTTCACGAGTGGGGACCAAAATGTGCACACGTAGAGTACACTTCGAGTGCGAAGCGCAAAGCGCAAAAGCTATCACAGGTGGGGTTCAGGGTTCCCTCACATGGCTCCCATGCTTTACGTATAGTTATCCCTTACAAAAAAGACCATGGAATTTCCAATGAAAAAAATGAAAAATCCCATGGAAAATTTCCCACGGGATTTTGGCCCACCGGGAATGCTCCCCGTGGGAACGCTCATGGGGAACGTTCCCCATGGGAAATGCTTCCCACGGGAAATACTTCCCATAGGAAGCGTTCCCCATGGGGAGCATTCCCCATGGGCTAAAATCCCTCCCACGGGAAATTCTTGCAGGGAATACTCCCCACATTTTTCCCATGGGGATTTGTCATGTGAGGAGTTTTTTCTTAAAATACCATATCTTTCAAAATCCATAGGCAAATCATGGGACAGTGTCTTTATATCCATAATGAACACTGCCATGGTGGCACTGGAGATGTATATTCTACCTGTACCTAGTGTGGCCTTTATAGATTCCACTACTGCATGCATAACACTTAAAGAACATAAATGGTCATACTTCTTTGTCCTGGTTACAGTCCATTGATGCAAACAAAATATCTACTGAGAAGCAGCCTTGGGTGAACTGAATGTCACAATAAAGCTCTGCATCCAATTTGCAAGGATTATTTTTTTTTCTTTTTGCGAGGATGAATAGTTACAAGAATGCCCCATGACATACAAAGTTCTCTCCACAGATGCTCAGGCAGCTAGCTGCTTAAGAGTCCATGCACAAATTTACCACTCAAATACCGGCTCAAAGATACATGTTCATACAGTACAGTATCGAAGTTTTCTCAAAAGCAGTCCATTCAAGCCAAGTTGTACCAATTAAGCACTGAAAAGTGACAGGGCCATCACATGTCTTCTTCAATTCCTTGCAGAGTATAATTGTTTAAGTAGATGCCTGGCACACTTTTAAGTGAAAGATACTTAAAGTTAGTCACAACGTACAGCATTCACCAAACTTCCGTGATTGCACAACTTCTTTCCTGGCTGCATATGCTACCTTTACTAGATGTTTTGACTGTAAGCTCAACTATACAACCTAACAGTACAACACTGTTAGTGAAAATTAGCTGCAACTGTTGTACACTCAGTGTACACCGCAGGCTGTACATGCATGTAGCCGCGGTCCAAACAGTAGTTTATTAAAAAGCCCTCTGCATGCATCTCATCAGCCTATCACAATGAGGTAGCTTCTACCTTTCAGAGGGTGTATGACATACACTGTAATGTAACAGCAGTTTATTGTAGGCTTACTATAGAGAAGTAAGTTCCACAGTAGGCCCTAACGGCAAAGTGATGTGTGAAATACTGTACACTGCTTGTTGAAATTTACTAGACTGATAAAGTAGAGCCTATACATTGCATCATGGCAGTTAAAATACAGTATGAACTCCATATATATATATATATATATATATATAAAGTAGAAGTGAATCAGTGGTGATAATTACAGTAGAGTGTGCCGGGGTACACTTCATAGGAGTACAAAAACATGAGAATTTGCATGAGGGTATTGTGTGAGTACCCTATCACTTAATTTCTAAATTGCAATTGTCTAAGAAGCAAGCTGTATTCACTATAGTCCGCATTTGCAACTTGATCGACTTAACGAATGGTTAGCTGAGCTTACATGCATTCATCATGGGGGACGGAATGGACTTACCTATTTAATTCACACTATTGTCAGTCAGGATATACTAAGGATTAAAGGAGCTGCGTAGTGGCGTACTTCGGAAATTATACGTCATACTAAACGAGATGTTTACCCTCAGTGTGACACTAATATTGAAAATATTCCTCTTAACGCGTTTTGTATTCTCATTAAAAATAATTTTTGCAATGTAATTCAGTAATAACGTTCGTATTTTATTTTTTAGAATTTGTTTTATTTTTCACTTGCCTACATATTGAACAATTTGTTTTTTGAATTTATAGTTCGTTACTTTTTCTTCTGGCACGGGCAATTTTCTATCGTTTCAACTTGTAACGGTTCTGATCGATGGATCAATTAGTCAATACATCGTGTTATAATGTCAGCTGCATTGGACCGTTTCCCCGAAAAACTGATCATCTGGTTGCGTTAGCATTTTGTTATACTTGTAGTGTATTTCTGGTGATTATTTTGGTTTCATTTCGAGTAATATAACCAGTTTCAAAATGTTGGAGGGAGAAAGTTTTCCTTTCGAGCTAGTGGAAGGCTTAACAAAAGCAGATTTTATCGGTTATGCTGCACAGAACCGTCTGTTTGCGTTTGCAAATCAACGTGTCAGTGTAGGAAGTCTCGTAGCGGAGACTGTCCGTGTAAAAGCACGAGCAACCTCCGCCTGTAGCTCTCAGTGTAAATGTGGGACCAGGCCGAAACGAAAATGCTTGAGTCAACCACCTCCGGTTAGCCTTAAACTTGTTGTTTTTGCAAGCAATGAGTTTCCAAAGTTCCCCATAATAGATTCGCTTTTACTAACCACCATCAATCTCGTTACAGGCTAACTAAGAAAATTATAGGCCTAGCTAAAATTACGTTATAGGCCTAAAAGTAAGTAGTATCGTACTGAAACATGCAACAGTAATATACTGCACACGAACTTACGTTGTTAATTGTGTGTGTTCTAGACAATGAGCATTTCGGATCGAATCGATAAACCATGCAAGAAGCATAACCGGATGCGACGTTGCTAAGTCGGCGAGGGTCCGAGAATTTATTCTGTTTTGACGACTACTCAGCTTTTTTAAAGACTTAATTTGAAGGGAGAGCCTGAGGAAGAGACACTGAGGGAGCCTACTATTTGTCATTATCCCGCAAATGTTTATGAGATCGGCACAGCTGAAGTGCAGTGTATTATAAAGTCCTGTAGGCTTTGTAACTGTTTTCTCTTATCTCACTCAGTGTTCACATAAGCATTATAGCGCGATTACCGCACTCTTCTAATAAAGTTTTAAGGATTTGCGCGGGAATATCTCCTGCCGGGAAAACCTGTAAAAATGGGGGCTTTGTGTTGCTTTGACTTAATTATTGCATGGGTTATTTGTGTGTGTGTGTGTGTCTGTAAGGGATACTTTGAAAAAAATTTGGCTTACTTTGGTAAAGACTAATCATACGCAACCACAATTTTTTTTACACTGAAAGTAGGAAGAGCGTAATCTTAAACTTAAAATGTTATGCATTTAATAAAAGGTTTCAGCGTTTAGAATAACTGCGTAGATATCTGTTTCTATGGACTGGTGGTAAGGGATGCTGCACGAAGCAGCAGTTTGTGCTAAGCTTACAACACATCTAAAGTCGCTCTGTGAAAAGGAACGTAAATAATGGCAGTGATGCACTGATGCGATGCTATACCCTGCAAAATAGTTTGGGAATCAAGATTTTGGTAGCGCTAGTTTTATATATCAATCACAATTTCTGCCTTCCTCTTTATGACTAAAATTGTAATAACTTCCAACTCTATCTGAGATACGCCGATTATAATTCCTAATCTTCCATGAAAAAAGACCAATCTTTTTGTTGAATTCCGACGCTCTTTCTATCTGCCCATCAGCCGGTTTTAAACCTTTACTCAATCATTGCTATAACAATGGCGATCAATTATGTAAGCTATGGAAGGATCCAGCTTAGCCTTTTTATGGGTAATTGCTGTCTTATTGCGGTCTTTTTAACATTTAAAAGCTATCTCCACGTGCAATAGACCAGGGTTGTAAGCACTCTTCGACCAAATGCATATAATCCGCAGTAAAAGGATACCGAGATCAAAAATATATAGCTTCATGTGCAACATTTCAAAGATACCATCTTCAAACTAAAGAAACGTGTTGGGAAACTTATACCTAATCCTTTGTTTAACTGATTAGCCAGTAATAACTTCCCATGAAGAGTCGTATACTGCTACATAAAATGAGTACTCTCAAAGTCATAGAGAAAGAGGGAGGACCCAACAATCGCCCTGCTGAACTCCTTACGAGGGTTTCCCTTAGTTTTTTCACTCCCACTCTCCCCTCATAGTAGTATGTCAAACTTTTGGGTAGGCCTCAACTCTTTTTCACTAGTCCACATGTTTCCGCCATAATGAATCCTCACAGGGACTGACACAATTTCCATCTTAAAATTTGTGCTATACCGTAGTAGGAGTTTTCAACTAAACTAAAACTTTAAATGCTTACTTTACTTTCACGCGGCATTTCTATATTAATGATTTTAGTAATTCAGAAGCAACAGTCTCCAGTCTTGGCTTAGCACTTTTTATTCACCGGCAGTACTAGTAAGAAAGTTGTTTTGATTCATCTGCGGCTGTTTTTACTCGCATTTGGCGTGAGGTCGACCGCTAATTTAAACCCTGCTTTAAAATAAAGCAACTTCAAATCTGTATCACAAATGGGCAGATGTGATGCTTACATCTATGCATCAAAAGAGAACTAAAATGAACGGTTTGAATTTTAACATGTATCAAAGGACAGAAATGCCACTTGAAGATTATACGCTAACATGAGTAAGTGTAGTTGAAAACATTTAATTGAAGAGTCCATGGCGGTGTAAAACTGCTAACTCGAAAAAATAGTAATAAATTGACAGCCTCTGTAGACAACGTTTTATATTTTAACGTTGCAGTGCGTCTGTGATGAATTTGAGGCTGGATTATGAAAAACCGAGCGATGAAAAAAAGAAATCTTGTGGTCGCTGAGGTTATTTTGTTTATCTAATTAATCACACTTACACAGTTGAACATGTATCATGAAAAGTTTCACCTGATTGCTTGAGCCTAGACTGGTATAGATAAGACTGGATCAAGAGATCCAGCCAGTCTTATTTTTAAGTCCTTGTATCTTTTGAAATTGCATGATAAACTGGATCTCGGAGTTATGTGCTTTACGTATAGGTTTTGAGAAATCTCTTACCGAGTAATTTTTTGCACCTTCTCGAGCAGAATAATTTTAAATATAGATACGATACCCGTCATGCTCATTTATTAAGAAACCCTATCACCGTTTCTCGTTTTTCATAAAGTTCTTTACGTTACCGACCAGTAAGGGCCTGGAACTCCTTACGAGACACTTTTATCTCTAAGCAAAGCTTACACTCATTTTAGAAAAAATATCGTTAAATATTATATCAGCTTGTATTAGTTTACATTGTAATATTCAACTTTTTCTGCGGTGTTGCTTCAACTTAAAGTACGGTACCATAAATTAACTTGTGAATTGCGTGTGTGCAACTAGGGTGGGGGTGGAGGAGCATGTTGTGGACACGGGTTTTGCCGGTTTAGGGATGGTATAAAATTATCTTCGTAACTTTGGTTCAGCTGTTGTGTGTTCGTCTTCTCTGTTTCTTTAGGGAATAAGGTCAAAACAAGCTGATAAGCCCCTAGTTTTTTAGCTTACTTCCTTCACACCATGTTTGTGTATTTTTGAAACTGGTACTATACTGCTTTATATTGAAATCACATATTGTGGAAAACGAAACGAAATGAAACGAGATATGGTATCTTCTACACACAGTTTCAATAATGAATATTAACTAACATGTTTCTTTCTCTATGCTGATATTGGAACAAAATGTTTCACTTGGTAGTGATTAAATGATAATCATTTTGACATCAACAAAGGTTACACCATTCAAGTCATTCAATAGCCGTGTATCTACAACGTTCACCAATCGTTAAGCATTACGACCTACAATCATTTCCCTCTCAAGAGGACTTCAAACGTTATTGTTCCTCAAAGTAGTGATTCAGCAAACGCTGACTTGACAAACTTACGAGAGCAAAAAGTTAGTAATTATTAATGGACACTCGACCGGTTGTTTTATAAATGAAATAAGTTACAACTGCAAACAATTACCCTTGCTAATCATATGCACAAATCAAACAGTGTTTTGCTTTAGGTGTCTTTTTAAAATGGATTCATCAAATGACTCTTGATGTATTTGTTGCTTAAAAACACAATAGTCGTCACTACAATGTATATTTTTCGTGTAGACACCAAAGTTTGAAAATTCAAAAGATGCAGAGTAGCATTTGAATTACATATTATGGCCCTGTATGCTCACCGGGACCATTGCTTTAAGATATAAAATAGCCATGTGTCAAGAAGGAGCTTTACACAGTTATGAGAAGAGCTAGAAATTGCTTAGTTGGGAGAATTGGAACTGTCAGGGATGACGAAAATTGCCCTTTAATGTAATAGGAAATGTGTTTGCACCAATCTGAATTAAGGTAGCACACCACTAATTCAAGGGGAATCCCGGCGGAGGAGGTTACCCTTCGAATTTAACACCCTAGAAAAACTT
>WURT03188804.1:0-27548 GCA_009936505.3 Holothuria glaberrima
CATTACAATTATTTCATTTTGCCAAGTTTTTTCTATTTTAGCAGCAACCATTACAACATTAGAAATTGGAGAGCAATTTTTAGTAAAATGGTTCAAGGAAGTAATGTAAAACATTTAATGGTTAGAAATCTTATTTACTGGAAGGTGGTTACATGTGGTATCAACTTTATTATTCACTGTATCAGCATGTTGGTATAGGAAAACCAGAATTACTTTTCGTTGAAAACCCCTATCATACTTTTATGCACGATACTCAATTTCCTAAAAGATTTCCTGTTTGCGGTAGATTCATGAAGCTAAGATTGTTTATAGCAAATAAATGGTGTATCGATCTGCTAGGGTGTTGACTGTTTTCTATTATAAGGATTTACAAATAAATTTATCTGGTTTTGAACATCTCTGGTACATATCACATATTTAACCTTATGTGAAATTCTTTTTGAAGAGTGCTATGAGACAATCTGTGAATGGACAGGATGGGAGGATGATGAGAATGGAGGAAAGGTTGATTTGACTAAACCAGAAGAAGAAAACATAGAAGACATAAAACTCCAGTACCCAGGAATTTGTGGTGAAGCAGTGGACATTGAATGTCGTATACAGGCCTTTCCTAATTACCCTTTCGAAGATATTACTAACCAAGAGGTATGCTGTGATTTGGAAAATGGACTGGTTTGTGAACATAAACTTTATGAAGGCATAATCTGTTACAATTATGAAGCTAGACTTAAATGCTGCAGGAAGGTACCATGTGCTTCAACAGTAGTAACAACCACAGCAGAACTTACCACAGTACCTACCACTACAACTTCAACTGCTCCACCAACAACAACAGTAACAACAACTCAATCCACAACAACGAAAGTTACACCAACTCCTGTAGAGTCAACTACCGAGGAAACAACAGAAGAGATCACCACTACCATTCCACCTACAACAAAGACTACCACAGCTGAGCCTACAACTGTTGCCACAACGGTAGTAACTACTGTAGGATCTACACGTGAGTTCTTTGTGAAAAGTTGAAATGGCATTGTAGCCTGTCTAGTATGACATTTTGGCAGTATGAGACAAATGTTCAATATTATTGGTATTGTTCTTTTAAAAACAGTCTTGTAAAAATCAATTTCTAGAAGGAAGGACTTTGCATGGCTGTAATTTAGGAGTATAAGTGTAGATATGGATAATCATTAGAATTGAAAGCCATAATTCTACAAAGCTTGAGTGATGCCTTTTTATTTGTTTGGAACAAAAGTTGAGGGGAAGGATTCACATATTCAATAAAATTTCCAAGTTGTTACAGTTAAGGTTAATGGTACATATAGGTCCACATTAATGGCTTGGGTTTTGATTGCAAACAAGCAATCCATTTTGTTGTTTATCTTTAATAAATCTTTTACATTCCTATTAATGATGTTAACTTATGCTGAGGCTGTCCTGATCAAATCTCATGTGTGTCAAGTTGACCAAAGAATTTATTGAGAGGTTTCACTTACATTCTAGTGGTGATTGATGAAAGGAAGACCATTCTCAATTACACACTGGTGTTGCAAATGGCACGTTTCCTCACAGATTCAGTGCTATACCTATGCTTTGTGAATTGCCACTGGTGAAATCAGTGTAGGCTAGGTTTCAAAAGTTCCTAAGGGTTGGCCCAAGACATGACCACACCAAAAAATAACAATACTAAGATTTTGACTGCAAGTATTTGGTTTAGAGTTTGCCTGTGAAAATGATTAATACATATACATTACAATACATATTTAGATAAAATAAATTGAATTCTCTGTTCTGGAGAATATCTGTTACTGTTAGTCTATGGTTTGAAAATATATCCTAAGGGTGGTGCATAGATTCCTCTTAGGTAACGATGGCACAAGTATACTCAAGTGTGAGTTGTGCTTGGTCCCAAGATTGCTGGTATCCCAGTGGTTTCACATAATTTATATATTTACTTGTAAAGTAAGTCTGGTGTGTAGGTGTCATGCAGAAGAGCAAGGTAAAGGTTATGATTCAGCAAGGAAATGGATTATGGCTGTGGTAGTGAGTAAAACTGGCCTCATGGTAACCCTGGTGGATTACACAAAATTACAACACATCACTAGCATCACTTAAACTCTGCATTTTTCAAAAGTGAACAACTGACCCACAAGAACTTCTCTATAAACCAGCATGAAAATGCATTTGTTATACAAAAATGGGATCTTGACAAGATTTTGCAGAAAAAAAAAATCAAATTGTCAGCGACAAAAACACTCTCATTCTAGGTAGCTTTTCACCCACCTCTCATTTCTCATGGGAGCTAAAATAATACTTACTGAGTAAGTCTAACACTTCGTCTTTGTTTTGCTTTTACACCTTAAACATTTCATGGCTCTTAGTAGTTTCTTTTTACACTTACCGTGCGCCCTTTAGTTTCTTTCCAATCCAGTATTTTCTCAAAGTTACTCAATGACCCCAATATTGTTGTGCAGCTGCATTCTCAAAGTTGAATTCAGTTCACTGACCCTTACTGCTTGCAAAATACTTAGACTACATTTTGACATATATACTCAAGCAATTATAATAAATACAACTTACAGATTTCTGGAGTGAGGTTTTTGGTGCTAACTGTACCTTCAAAGTTTGGATGGGTGGGGCAAAATGTGTCAGAGCCATCAGATATTTAAATAAATATAATTTTTTAGATTATCAAACTCTGTGGTAATATCTTATCTGAAATCAACCCCAAAGAATTGCTTGACTTGTCCCAACAGTGGACACAGATGATCCTCTATGGTACAAAATATACTTTGCCAATGGCAGCAATAGTAGGTCAGCCTCTAAATGGCTCTTGGATTCTGATCCATACCTGTTGCAAGGTGTTGGGCAACTTACCCTCTTTTCATGGGAGATGCCTTACCTGCAACAACCCTTTAGGGCCTTTAAACCTCACTAGTTTGTTTAACAATAGTAAGCTATGTGGGCTTAGTATGAAAAGTAGCTTGGCTCTCTCTGGAAGAACATCTAGGGGCAGCAACCAAGGATTTATTTTAACAAGTTTTCTGTCTGTCTGTAAAAGGTGTTGGATTGCATGTACATATAATAAGGTATGAGGTGGAAAGTAATTCATTTAGTGTGAAGTTCATCTTGAGATAATGGTTTCATCCGAACTTTCTTTGTCAGCAGCATGTCTGGTGGAAGTTTGCAGGTGGACTAAATGGGAAGATGATGAGAATGGAGGCAAGGTGGACTGGTCAAAGCCAACAGAAAAGGAATCAATCCAAGATGTGGTTTCCAAAAATGGTGATGTGTGTGATTCTGTATCTGATGTCGTTGGTGTTGAATGCCGAATTGCAGCCATGCCGGATTATCCATTTGATGAAATTTTTGGCCAGCATGTATCATGTGACAAAGAACATGGATTGGTTTGTCAAAATGTTCTTTATCTAGGTATTTTATGCTTCAATTATGAGATGAGGGTGAAGTGTTGTGAATTGGTACCATGTGAGGAAGTGCAAACAACTGAGGAAGTAACCACAACTTTGGCCCCCACCACACAGACCACCAAAACAGAAACCCCTGCTACAACCACTTTATTCCCAACCACTCCGAGTCCCACACCAACAATAACTCTGTCCACTAAAACAATTACTACTACACCACCTACAACAACTGCAAACACTACCACCCTAAAACCTGAAGAAACAACTGCTGAGGAAACAACAGAAGAGATCACTACTACTCTTCCTCCTACTACAAAGCCAACCACAGCTAAACCAACAACAGTGCCACCATCTTCCACAAGTTCTACAGCAACACCAACCACAACAGTTCCTAGAACAACCAAAGTGAGTCCAACCCCTGAGGAGACAACTGTTGAAGAAACTACAGAAGAAGTCACCACTACCCTTCCTCCTACTACAAAGCCAACCACAGCTAAACCAACAACAGTGCCACCATCTTCCACAAGTTCTACAGCAGCACCAACCACAACAGTTCCTAGAACAACCAAAGTGAGTCCAACCCCTGAGGAGACAACTGTTGAAGAAACTACAGAAGAAGTCACCACTACCCTTCCTCCTACTACTACAAAAACAACCACTGTGGAACCTACAACACTATCAACCACAACTTCAAGTTCACCAGCAACAACCACAGAAACATCAACTCGTAAGAAAAAACCCATATATGTATTGTTGAATTTTTTCATTTTACTAAAAAAGCTTGAATATTTTGATCATGGGATGCCCTGGGAATGAAAAAAAAATAAAACAGTTGTCCATTTAAGTGCTGGTATATATATAGCACAAACCAACTTATTGTTATCTGCCACCATCACTCTGTCTACCTGTCTGTTGTCCATCTGTCTGTCTTTTCATAATTGTGTAATTGCTGCCAAATGCTCATTCCTCAATGAATTTACGCGAAACTTCGACAAAATGATCATTGAGTGTGAGGCTACTCATGACCACCAGGGAGTCCTGCTGGTCAAAGATCATTTAGGGGTTAATACAGGGTATGAAAATCTAGTCTCCTCCCTCTTAGTAACACCTTTTGTTCTAGAGAGTCAATATATTCTTTAAGTTATGTTCCTTTCGAGGTGTACACATTGTTAAGATCTAAGGTTATCTAATGTCAGTAGACGTCAAAAGGTAGAAGATCTTTGAATTTGAATCTTTCCTTGACTGTTAATCAGATGGTAAACATTCTAGGTTTATATGATTACCATCAGAAGCCAAAAACCTGGGAGATGAAGTCAACCTTTATTGCTGAATAGTTTGAAAGTGTTATGGAGGTCATTAGGGGGCATAAAGTCCAAATTCTCTTGGATGTACAAATTACATCAGGTGCCAGAAGTTTTGGAATTCTTTGTGGAAGAATAGTAATGATTATTTGAAGTTTCTAACTTTCCAAGGGTCATGCAGGGTTTATTCAGCAGTATAGGAACATTACTAGTGTTGTTCAAGATTAGATAATGTTCATAAAAGCAGACTGGTTTTCATTATCAAGACAATAAAGTTGATCTTGATGATAGGGTTCCATGTTTGCTTTGAGTTCATCCTAAATGCCACTAATTCTATGTAAAGTGAAACCATTTAAATAAAATTGTAGCCTTCTTAGAATAAATGCTAGCTTGGAAAAAAAATTCACAGGTAGTTTGAGCATGTGCACTGTTGGTTCTGTGGGTTAGGTATGTAAATCACCAAGTTAGACAAATTTTGCCATAGCTGCTGGGAAGTAGTGGAAGTGATTCTTAAAGAAATTTCCATTCTTAAAGAAATTTCCATTCTCATTTCACAGCCTGCCTGGTAAAGATATGTGAATGGACAGATTGGGTTGATGATGAAAATGGTGGCCCAGTGAATGCTAGCTTACCTACAGAAGAGGAAAGTGTTGAGGATGCCATTCGGGACCATTCTGACATTTGTGGTTACCCTGCTTATACAGTGGACATTGAATGTCGAGTAGCCACCATGCCTGGTTTGCCGTTTAAGGACATCACTGGACAGGAAGTCTGTTGTGACCTAGAAGATGGCCTGGTATGTCAGAATAGACCACAAGCAGAATGTTATAACTATGAAATGAGATTAAAGTGTTGTAGACATGTACCTTGTGGGGAAACCACAACAGCTGGTACCACTCTGTCGACTGTTCCTTCCACGACTAGTCACACTACTTCTCAATCAACACCATCCCCCAAAGAGACAACTGCTGAGGAAACAACAGTGGAGGCCACTACTACCCTTTTTTCTACAACAAAGACAACCACATCTGAACCAACTACATTACCTTCCACCACCAGTTCTACAGCTGCACCAACCACAACAATACGTACCACAACCACAGTGACCCCAACCCCAGAAGAAACAACTGTTGAGGAGACCACAGAAGAGGTCACCACTACCCTACCCCCTACTACCACCAAGACAACCATAGCTAAAACAACATTGGCTACCACCACTAGCTCTACAGCACCACCAACCACAACAACTCCCTCTACAACATCAACACTAGAGACAACTTCACCCACCACAACAGAGACTACAATTTACTCAACAACAGGTTAGTACAATAGCTGTTGACTGAGAATACACTAATTCGAAAGGCAATGTAGTGCTAAAGGTTTCTCAAAAAAATACATGTTATGTTTATGTATTGTGTAATGACTTGTCTTCACCATTGAAAGTTTGATGACTATATATGCTCTTTGAACACTTTAGTACAAGGCTATCTTGATTTTTCCAAGGTCATATTTGTTAAATAAAGACAGCTAGACCCCTTGATGTCACTATAAGGTTGTGATTAATCCCATTGTAAACTATACAGAATGACCTCAGTACAGAGTTTGTGTAACAGTGAAAAGTCGGAAACGTCATCAAATTTTGTTTGCACTTTCCAAGCCTCAAAAAGCAGACAAGTATTGTATAAAAAACACCAGGTTTTTAAGAGTCATTGAAGTTTGTATACACTGTGTATTCTTTTGAATACACATACAGTGCATGCTTTCATCCTAACATTTTTGATGTGCTTTAATGAATTAAATCATGAATTCTTTATGATTTGTTCACTTAAAAGTCATGGAAAAGTCTTGGACATAGTGTGAACATTCCTTTACTGCTCTGACAACAAAACATCTTCCTGTCTCTGAGATAAATAACCCAAAGATGTTAATCCTTATGCGGTCAATTAAACAGACTATTCCTAAGGAGATGAATCTGCTCACAACTCACAGTGAGGCTGACAACAGTTGTAACAGAATTTTTTGTGAGATGAGAATTTCCGCACTTTTACAGTACAAGGGTAAAATAATTTTGAAAACTTGTAATCCTCGAATTTCCATCATTACTCCAGTATACTGATGCTGTAAAGTGGTATGGGCAATGAACGCACTATGAATTCTATTGCCCGTTAGGTGCAAGAACCCTGTACTTGTTCCTCTTCCCTTGCAGAATTAGATACCTCTGGTATAAGTGAACATGGGTAGTTTATTTACCTCAGCCTTATTTTCTAAATATGGGCAGTGGATTCTTGCTGCATCACTGGTAAGGCAATTAATGTACATGCTGTGTTTACTTAAGACAAGCCAGTTGTTGGTTGAATTTAAAATGTTTCATTTTTTTTTTCTCCAGGGGAATCAACAACCTTACCCCCCTTTGAAACACTGACACCACCTTTTGTACCTACTAATCCAAAACATCAAAAGACTACACCACTTCCCACGACTGGTGAGTATGCGTTATTTTTCTATGTGACTTAGCACTGTAAGATCTTGTATTAAATAACACAGGAGTGTGGTATTAAAGGTTGAAGGCTTCAGTCTTGAATCACTTGTTATTGCTTTAGCATTTGTCCAGTTTTTGATGTCATGCTACTATGAAAGGAGTGCTGATTCTGTAAATTAAACATGTAAAGTATCACCTGCAGTATCAATCTTGCTAATCAGTGAGGTTGATGATAAGAGAATATGCCAGAATTTAGTTTGGCTCATATTCAGCAGGCATACTTTGAAGAACTGTTTCTTTTTCCATCTGCAATCAATGTTGCCCCATGCAACCATTTTTGTCCAGAATTAAGCGATTTTCTTTTAAGATAACATTTTCTTTTAAGCTAGTTGCTTTACCCTCAATTGACACTAGAAATCAGGATTGTAAAGGAAAGATTATGCATGCTAATACATTAAGACAGTGTTTGTATAGATCTCTATTATTGGTACAGCATAAGTGAAATCTTTAAGTTCCAAGCATGCTGTTGTGATTGTGTGTCACATTAAAATTAGCTTGTTAGGTTACTCTGTGTTCAGTGCATGCAGTGTTCAGTCATAGCAAGGTTCTATCCACAAGATAACCTGCAGACACACCATATTCATTCTTGTTGTTGAGAAGAATGAGTAAGGTGCATGTGGGATACAGATGTTACTCGAAATGCAGATATGCACTGGATGGTCATTTCCATATATGGGCCCAGATATATGAATGTGATATCTGGACCAAATCTGCACAAGATCTGGAATTAGTTGTATCTGGTATTAAAATAAAAGAAAGATATAAGCCGAGTATGGGCCAAAACCTGATGTATGCTATGTACATTAGTCACTCATAAGCCTAGAGATCCAGACTCTGTTTTTGAATGAATTAGGGCTATGACATCATGCATATTCGCAGAGACCACCAGCTTTCACCAGGCCTCTCAGGGGATATGTTTGGCATCCTAGACTATTCAGATCCGTTACAGAGACATGGGCACCTTCTCTTTATTCCCTAAATGATGACTGCACTTTGATCTGCATTAATTTAAATATAGCTTGACTCTAGTTGGTCCATGATTCCTTTTGTAGTCAGTTGTGTTCCCAGTTGAGCATGAAGTAAATATATTGCAAATATTTGGTAAACATACCTCAAAGGATACCTTATGAAGCATTCTGTAGGAGGAATGATACTTTTTCCAAAATCTCCTTGACTCCCTGGCGAAGAGCCAAAGGGCGAAAACCAAACATTTACTCCCGAAGGAGTTCTGCTCCCCACAGGAGCTACGTCCCCAAGGGACAACTTCAACTGAGCGTGACTATCCTCATGACCTTCAAACCTCTACATCATGGGTTTGTCCTGAGTGGTCCCATTGTTGGGTGGCTGAAAACAACAGATACTACACATGATCTTAGCCAGAAGGCTAAGAAGCATTCTGTAGGAGGAATGAGCTTTGTTGTATTTTACATTTAAATACTGTCCTTGAACTGTATCCATTGGCTGTAGGTAAGTTATAAGAAAACTCCATAATTTCTGTTTATAAAAAGTGAGAGTAATTTCATCTTGTTTACACATGTGCATCACCTTTGTTTAATGGCGTAATTTGATTAGGGATAAAATATCTCATTCTACAGCAAGTCCATACAAAATTTTGTCACTGTTTTCTACCTGTACAAACAACTAGAAAATGCTCTAAAAATATCAGTTCAAAAATCATCCATTTTTACTTGATCTTTTCTGTAATTTTTGGTATGTCATGGTGATGGTTGAATCATCAAACACCTACTGTACCCTGATGTTTCATTCTATCATTGCAATTTATTCACCCCAGCATTGTGTTGTAAAGCACAACTTTAATACCCAGCTAATAAAATTACTTTATATTTCCTGTTTCCTCAGAATGTTATGAGATGGTGTGTGAATGGACTGGATGGGAAGATGATGAAAATGGAGGCAAGATTGATTTGTCAAAGCCGACCGAGGAGGAGAATATAGATGACATTCTAAACCTTTACCCTGACATTTGTGGTGAACCAATAGATATTGAGTGTCGTATACAATCTATGCCTGATTATCCATTTGAAGATATCACTGGTCAGGAGGTTTGCTGTGATTTGGATCATGGACTTGTTTGTGAAAATAGGCTTTACCAAGGTATCATCTGCTACAATTATGAAGTTAGAATTAAATGTTGCAAGAAGGTGCCATGTGGAACAACACCCCAGATGACTACAACCTCAGTCCCCACCACCACACCCACTACCACTACAGCCATTACCACTACCACTGCCCCCACCAGCACAACTGTGGCAACAACAACAAGTGCTACAACTACTCTTACCACAACCAAAGAATCTACTACAGTACCTAAGACAACTACACCAACAGAAGCAACAACCACTGTTTTAACAAGTACTCATGGAACGACTCGTAAGTATGGAGTTGCAACCTTACCATGAAAGCCTGCCTCATTTCATTCATACCATGGCCAAGTGTCATCATGTGCAAAGGAAGTAAAACCATGATGACATTCATCACCAAGAAACCAATACATTCAACATGATGTAACCTTAGCAACCATTTAAGTCATATGAATTATGTGGCAACAGACATACCTGGAAATCAAAAAAGAGAAAACCAAATGAGGAAGATCATGAATTACTGAGGTATTATTTTATCTTATGTTGAAAAAACCACTCACGGAAAAGTACTTGGAGTTTACATAACTTTCAGTGATGCCTACCCATTCCTTTGTTTAAACCAGATCTGACCATAGTTAAAACTTATCCAGAAGAAAAGAGCTTCTTTATTAAAGCAAACTCCATTGCTTAGTTTTCATATAATGCTTTCTGCTGTATAGAGTCGTAGCTATTATAAACTTGCGTAATACTATATCATTTCACTTCGAAGTACATATTAAAGTGCATTTTGTAAGGTAGTCTGCTCCATGCATCTTTTCAGTATTAACCCATGTCACATACTTAGTCCCTTTCACACTGTTTAATAATGAAAGTTAGATTGCAAAAGCTATTAGCATTGATTATACTGCTTGATTCACACTCAGGACAATATATAGTCACTTGTCTTTTAGTAATGACATTGTTTCTTGTATACAGACAAATTGCTTTGTTGAATTGTGGTTCCCAAATTAGTAAATTTAAGCCAGCACTTTGGAATATGTCCCTTGTATTTTATACCACTGGTGGTGGAAGACAGAATGTTGTTAGGTAACATAGTAGTGAACACTTTAAATAGCACTGTTTTTACTGACTTTTGTACAACTCATGCTTCATTCTTCAGTTTAGTGGCTTCTGTCATGTTCCAAAGATGCAATGTACAGTAACTTTAATGCTGCTCATATGTTGTACATAAATTTTCCAAAAATGTAATACAGGGTGAACTATTTTTGTGTCCTGTTATTATTTTTCAAAGTACAATTTGTAGAGATAGAATAATTAACATGACAAATTAAATTTTGAAATTAAGCAAAGATAAGGTTTTTGCTGTTTGTCTTCAAAAACATTTTAGTTTTCAGCTTTATACAAAGAGTGCTCTTTTTATCTCATTTTCATGTATTTCAGTGAATTCTTTACATGAGAGCTGACAGTGATATTTGAAGAAAAAACAGTGCTGCTCTTAGTCTTAAATTAACTGTCTCTATTAATATATTGAAATACTCAAATTTTGAACCATTAATGAAGGATGGTACTGTTAAGTAATTGGTATAGCTGTGCTTTTGTGTTATTGTACAAATTACTGCAAACACTATATATTAAAGTCTTAAAAAGTTGGCATTATCACATAATTTGGAAGTTCCTACAGGAAATGGCTAGAAAAGACGTGAAAAGGTGTATTATTTTCAAAAGTGCTTTTTAGTGTTGATTTTGCAGCTTCAAAGCATTGTACTTGTTAAGTTGGAAGTTTAGTTGTAGAGATTTAACCTCAAACACTCTAGTTGAGAAGATGGACCTTTATTCTTAACAATATAGTGTACCATCCAAGTTTTGGCTCTAGTTAGTACTGTACAGGTGTATTTTCTTTCCATATTTCACAACAGTTGAAAATATTAGTTGTTAAGATAAAAAGGATAATATAGCTCTTTGTACATATTACAAAACCCTTAGTTTTTTAGCAGGAAGAGAGACTGTAGTATAAGTTTCACCATTGGCATTGTGGGGCAGTGAAAGTGTACATAGTCTGCATGGATAATTGGAAGAAGCTGCTGAAAAGTTAAGTTGCTCTCCCCTTAGATCATTTTTAGAAATTGTGGGGGTTTGGCCCATAAAAGATACTTTTACACCAAAAGTTTTATCATGTAAACAGTGCATCATTATAGTAATGATAAAGGAAACTTGTGTATAATATTGTGCCTAACCCACTATGTAAGTTGATCGGACTTTTGGTAAGTAGGAAAAGCCTTAGCAACACACATAGCCATCATGCCATCTTTATGCCTATGCAATTAACTCTACATACACAGTGAACTACTTTTACATTGTTTCAACAATAACAGTCCAAAGTGATTAGCTGTAGATATGAGAGAAGCTTGTGCTTTAACAGTGCATTTGTAGCATATATGCACTGCTGTGTATCATAACAACAGCATGAGTTCACTTTGTGATAGCCATAGAACAAAATGTCATTTGAAAATATTTTCTCTTGCAAAAACTTCAGCAACATTTAAAGAATTCAGCCTGTGCATACTATTTCCCATATCAGTTGCCATCTTGTATCTTCATATCATCGTAGAATAATATTTAAGTGGCATTTAGCCCAGCTATTGCTAAGCATATTACTCACCCTTTTCTCAACAGTCCAGTGTAGTGCTGTAAACTGTGAAGTTCAGACATCTTCAGCTGATCCATTTAAACCCACCACCCGAAATTACAACACACTGCTTTCCATTGCCATCTAGAAAGAAACATATTTCTTCTCAGTGTCAATAAATATATGCTGTTTATGCTCATTAAAAATCTAAATTCGTTTGTATGTAATTTCCCTTTCTCTTTAAAATTCTTAACAATTGCATTATTCAGTGAGTCACAAAAAAATTGTTAAATTGAGTGTGAATGGCTGTATAGAGATTGTGAGAGAGGATTAAGCATTACTGTATCATCCTCTAAAATATTACTCGCTATTAACTCAGTATCTTTAGGAACATATAATGAATTCCTGCAATACTAAATTACTCCAGAAATGGAAAGCAACTACTGCACTACTTTAATGCTTCTATTTCATCATACAAACAAATAATTAATATTGAGGCAGAAAAATTTTAGCGACATCAAATTACAAGATTGAAAGTAACACACGATATCTGTTAGTTATACTATAGAAACTGTTAATTATACTCATTAATCAGCTGACACATCAAACAATACAATGCTGTTTGTTCACTCTAGATATGTTAGCATATTGGCATAAGTCCTGTCAGATATTTTAGTCTGAGATGCTTGTTTTTAAACAGAATGTATAGAAAGGGTATGTGAATGGACAGATTGGCACAATGATGAAAATGGTGGCAAAGCTGACCCATTTGCACCTCACGAATTGGAAGACATCAAGGATGTTATTGAGGACAATCCAGACATTTGTGGACGTCCAGTAGATATTGAGTGTCGTATTGAGGCCCAGCCAGAATATCCCTTTGAAAATATTACAAATCAAGATGTCACTTGTGATTTAGAGAATGGTTTAGTTTGTGACAATGATTTAAGTAAGGGAATGATTTGTTACGATTATGAAATTCGCATCCGTTGCTGCCATTATGTACCCTGTGGATCTACAACCAAGCAAATAACTACAGAAACACCAACTGCAAGTGAGTATCAAGAAATAAATTTCCTTCAGTTGTAGTTTGAAAGGTATGGAGAGAGGGGTTTGTACATTGTAGATGTTTTTCTGAGTGGTATAACAAGCATCATAGTTAAACTTAGTAAGCTTCAAAACTATAAACTTAATGTTGAATATTTATAGGCCGAAGTTCATTGTACGGCAGTTTGTTGGTTCTCGGGCTCTGAACTTTCTATATTGACTGGATTGATTATTCAGAGAAACCAATTAAATATGTAAGTGTGAATGATGAAAATCATAATTGGTTAAGTGTGGCAAGATACCTTTGAGCAGTGTTTACATTTAGCAGCAGAATTGCACGATTCCTGCAATTTTTCTCAACAATCCCTTAAATTTTAAAATCAGGTGCAGCAATTTCCTGCACCTGGGAAAATTGACTTTTTATGTTGCAACTTTTCAACATGACCCTCTTTGAACCAAATTCCTCCACAAAATAATTTGGAAAAGAGGTATTTCCTCCCAAAATTCTGAGACCTACAGTAGTGTCAACACTGCCTTTGATGTACATGATGTGGAGCAAGCTTTGAGAAGTGTAATGTATGTACTTCGTAAGCCTAGGAAGCTGTTTGAAAGTGGGGGACTGAAGTGAATGATAGTGACCAATGTCCTGGGGAAGGGAGTGTCCCCCTCCCCTTTGGAAATTTTTGACTATTTACAGTGCCCTAGATGCAAAATGGTGCAAGTTTTGACAGGCTTTGAAGTAATTTCGTCCCTTTGGAAATTTTTTGACTATTTCAAGTACCCTAGATGCAAAATGGTGCAATGTTTGACAAACTTTGAAGTAATTTCATCCTATTCAATGCCATATTTTGGCAGCGTGTCATCCAGAGTGGGGGCGAAACAAGGCTTTCGCCCCCCACCATCAAGAGTGGGGGGCGGTCGCCCCCTCTGCCCCCCCTTTTCCTACACCTATGTACTTGAGTATGTATGTGAAGAATGCTCCTTTTGAGACGTGTGCTGATCAAAAACTTGTACTATATATATGTAACACAGCTGATGGCCAAATTATAAAATAAACCAATTGAAACATTTTTTTATTCATCCATGCAGACATCTTGTATGACTTAGGTACTTGATGAACCCTGTGTAGCAGATGCATTTTATAATGTGGGGGCTTTTACTTTGAATGGCTTGAATCACATTTCTATGTTATGGTTTCCTTGAATGGCTTGTATTGCATTTCTGTGTTATGGAATGGGTACATTAAGGTGTGTATACTGATCTCCATCAGTCAGCAAACAGCTTTATATAAGATAAACAAGAGGGAGAGAAATATGTTGTGACATGAGCAAAGTCTGGTTCTTATTGATCCTTTGAGCCTAAACCCATTGAATCTTTGTCCCTACATCCCCTCCCAATCCCACCATGAGAATTGCACCTTACATACCTATACACCACCCCTTGTCTAAATACTTGGCACAGATTATATTCCTGTAAACTTGACATGTAAGTAAGAAGTAGATATCTGTTGAAGAAGAGTGCTTTTGATATCATTTGGCATGTTATTATTTACTTTGGAACAGCAGAGAAGAGCAAGGTGTACAGTAGGTGTCATCGGGCACACCGTTAGACCTGCTGCCCTGGAGAGTTTGTCTCCTGGATGATTTATCCTTGAGCAGGGGTAATGTTGTGCTACCCCAGCTTTGATTATGATTGCCTAGATATATTGGCCATTAAAAATACAAATATTATCAGAGACCATGGTAGCCTATTTGTTAAGGTGTTGGACTTGTGGTACAAGGATTGCTGGTTCGACTCCAGCCTGAGTCATGTTGTGTGTTTGGGCAAACTGCTTTATCTCAATTGCTTCTCTCCACCCAGGAGTTAAATGGGTACCTATAAGGTGCTGGACTGGAGGGATTATCTCTGTGATGATTTACCTTTGAGCAGGGAAAATATTTGTAAAGCACTTTGAGGCTTATCATTTGTGTAAGGTGCTATATAAAACCAAGTTATTAATTATAGTTCCCTAGTATCATACTCCCTAGCAACCCCACTAGAGTCACACAATTTAGCCACCATGCAGGCTGGTTTTTTTTATATGTGTATGGTTTTGGGGGAAGGGGAGGCAGTGGTAAAGTTAATGGGGGGCTTTAGGGCATGAACCCCCTACAAAAGTCTCTCACCCTTCCAGAAACCCTCACTGAACAATTCAATAGTTAAAACTTTATGTAAAGATATATAGCAGTTTATATTTGAAGCCACCAGGAGCATCCCTTGCAAATAATGGCTGTGCACTTTGTTGGGGGTGGGAGAAATCTTTAGCCAGGGGATGTGATTATCATGCCCCAGTTTATACATACAGGATTTAATTAGCCAGGTTCATGGGTATAAATGCAGCTATTGTAGAGCTGTATAGACTCATTTTACTTTAATCATACCTACTAACATTTCCATTGGCTGTATAATGTGGCAGTTTTGAGGGAATAAGCAAGTTTGCACAAGGCCCAGTCATATGTCTACAGTACTACACATATAGCATGTGCATGTACGCTCTTCACATGTGCCTCCAATAGTCTTCTAAAACATAATGTCATCTGCAACTGGTCTATATATGAATAATTATGATCGCTTTAAACAAAAAGTCTATATATGGCCACAACTTCAACTTTCTGTCAAAGAGCATCTGTCCTCTAACAGTCATTTTACGCAAATAGGAAAAAAGGCCCTACAAAATGGAGCGGGGTAAAAGAATTGAATAGTTCAGGGCATTAATTGTCATAGCTTGCATTGTAATGGATTACCCTTTTTAACACAAATATACAGAACTAAAATGAGCTTTCTCCCTTTTGAAGCATACATATTGCAAAGTTCTCAGTTTGTGACTGGTTCATAACACCCCATTTCATCTTTTACAGTCACTGTAATGCATACTGTACACTGCCTTTACAGGATGTAAAGTAATACATCTACTAAACTTCATGGACTTTAACAATAACTCTGTACTGTGACATTGTAAGTATACTCAAAATACAAATTCCTCTACTTCAACATGAGTCTTCATAACAGAAAGCTCATTGTGGCACACAACATTAGGTAGGTTACAAGATTTTACATAAAGAGCAATAATTACTGCAGCTGTCAGTGTCTAAGTAAAGTTCAGTCATATCCACATGCATTCAGGTTAGGTGAATAACAGATTCAGTTTACCTTTTGCATGTCCTACTGTATCTGTGCTCTTCTGGCCATTTTATTCTCTGTATTATACCTTAACCTAGTTTTCTGATAGGAACCACACTATTCTCTTTAACACAGTAGGCCTATGTCTATGCCTAGTAGGAATTTTTAGCAATGCAACATAGGCAAAGACAATTTCAGATCACTCCTCAGAAGTGTGACAATTATTGGTGGATTCATTTACCATGGTTCCTCAACCTAGTAGTGCACACACTACTGTATGTGAAAGACATTTTATGGTATTGCTTTTTCTTGCATGATGTTTTTTGTGCCCTAGAATAATGGGGCACATACCAAATAGGAGCATACGTATATGCCTATTTGTGGTCACACTCAAAAATATAAGATACATGTTCACAACATTTTTCTGCACTGCCTTGCCTTGTTGATCTACCTTTTATGTTTGCAATTCCATGGTTGGTGCAGCCAAGGACATTCGATCAGGTACAGGTTTAGTTGCAGCACAAAATTACTGACACTGTGTTTATTCCATGTACAATGTGTAAAGACATTTAGAGTGCAGTGAGTGGCAAAAGCTTCAAACATTCTTGCTTCATTGATTACATACAGAAAATAGATGGAAACAAAGCTGAGCAGTAAATCCAAAATTATTGTGGAAATAGAAATCATGTAATAAATCGTGATAGTCATCTGCCAGAGGGGGAGATCGAAAGTATATTAAATGTTACCATGCTTGTCTTATTGTTGCCCAAAATTTCCTAGGGCTTGTTATTCCCCATGTAGTTAAGTATGATTGGGAAAATCTTGTTCATCTGGTTGCATGTTGTAATATTTGAATTGATTGGTATTCTATGGCTTTACAGAATGACATATATACCTACTCTTACGCTTGTAAAGGTAAGTGATAAATTGGTTTTTGTTCTGTCTGACCTTTTTTACCATACTCAGTCAAAAAAAGATGATTTATTCATGGTGCATGAACTTCAGACCTATTGATCTTTACTACCTTTAGATAGGATTTGAAATTCCCTCAAAATTGTAATTCATGTTTAAAAATTCCTCATCTGTTTTAATACCTAAACACACTACACTTTTAGAATTATACATTAAGGGTATACTTTCACCCATGCCTATCAGTGTTGTTTGGGGGTTGGATTGGGGGTGTGAGATACAGTTGAAATGGTCATCAAGGACCAGGAAACATCATGGATTAATGTTTCCAAGTCTAAGAAAATGTTTCTAAATTCCAAAACTAATAGAATTTCACAAGCAATTTTAAAGTCTGTATTTGAGTTTACAGTCACTCTTGTTTACAAGGTTTTGTAAACTTTGACCTCATTTCCCAGTTCTCTGGAATTAGATGAGTATACAGTCAGCGTTTTACAATGTTGTTATGGTAATGTATTGTGAAGGTAGTATCCATAACAGTTGAGGAGAGTTTGATGGTGTTATTTCAGTGCACAAAATATGTCTGGTATTCATCAATGGCTCCTTGATCTCTTTGTCAGCTTCCCAATGCAAGTGGACTGTGTGGTATGATGATGAAGCGGATCACAACAGAACCTTCTCTCCACAATTTGAAACAGAGTTCCTTTTTGATTTGAAGTTGATCCACCGTGATCTTTGTGAGAACCCTGTTGATATTCAGTGTGTCACAAAATTCACCAATGTAAGCTACCAAGCAACAGGTGAAAATGTGACATGTGATCCCAAAGTTGGCCTCACTTGCTTTCAGTCTGAGGGGTTCCTCTGTTCAAATTACATCGTGAGATTCTTATGCTGTAGTTCAGTTCTAGAGGTAACCACAACTCGTTTAAACCCACCTGAACTTGAAACCTGTAAGTAATGTTAACACAAACATCAAAAATTTTGCATTTCACCCCACCAATCCCTGCCCCAAAAACTTCTCTTGCTGAAGGCCTTCTTATGTTATGTTCTGCCCTCCAAATTGAAAACATTTATCATGCATTTGAGAACACATCTCAGAGTACTTTTCTGTCTCATATTAATGCATCTGGTTTCAAACTAGTTTCACTGCACAAAAACCTGACTTCAGTCAATTATTTCACCATCTGAGATACAATTTTCCATGTAAATATATATTACACAGCAATATGAGCAGTGTGCTAGAAACTAACAAGTGTGCACAGTATTTTTGTAACCAACACTTTTCAAACATTTGTGAACATAAGGAAGCCTACACCTTGCCTTTTTTAATTTTCTCAGTCCTTTTCATTTTATCTGCAATTTTTGGTTGAGAAAATTAGAGGAAATTGTATCAAATTGATACTTTAAATATTAATAGTAGTTTTGGCATTATTCCTAACTGTATGAAAGTTTTACAAGAAAGTTAATGTTATAAATAAAAAAAGACCTCACATGTTTTAGTCTTATCAATTGTACATGTGACACTAGAAGCTTTACATAACATATACAGGAATTTCATTGCAAGTTATGCACACTTTATAATATTACTTCAAAGTCTAGCTGCTTAATACCAAAGTGCTTCCATAAAATTTATACTACATATTCCTACCCTTCTCCATGCCACATGGTTTGTTCTACAATTTTCAGTTTCAAAAATGATTCCCAGTGACAGTTTTCTTAATTGAAAACCATTTTCATTACGATATTTTTCGAAGAAAAATTGATGCGAATTGCACTTGTATTACAGTTAACCATTCATGTTTGGTCTTTATCTTAAGGATGTTGTTTTGTTAGAGGCCATGCTCCTGCTTTGCGAACTCCAACTTTATACAGCAGTCCAGAATTGCACATTCTTAGCTTTCATCCCTTCTTCAGCCACCAACCGTGAATCTTCTTTAGCACTGATACTTTTTAATTGCAAAGTTTTGAAGGGGAAGGCAAGTTGTGAACTACTTTATACATGTGATTTCACTTTAATATTTCCTGTTCCTTGCTGTGACAGAAATGTTTTGTTGAATCTTGACATTTACCAGACAACTGTTGCCCTGCAACTGTGTGAATTTACATACCAGGTACTATAATTCAGTGCTGACAGTTATACATGCCCAGTCACTTAAACAGCAATATACAGACAACTAGTACATCACATGCAGCAGTTTAGTGAAGTTCAGGGCTAGGAAGCAAACTGAGTCATAACAAGGAGCACCGTAATGTGACATTGAACATGATTGAGTACTGTTACAAGTTGCTTTGTTTCATATTGTGCTGAGAGTATAGTACATAGCCACTAGATTAGGAAGGTTTAGTAGATCCAAGGTTCACTAGACTGGGGATCTTAACTCTAACCCTAATCCTAACTCCATCTCTAATTGTTCCTTAGCCTAATCCTAATTTATGCTAATGCTTACTCTGATTTTTATCTTTAACCCAAGTTCTAAGCCTAGCTCATTCTTTCTCTTCTATGGATTTTTGGTCTGGCACATCTTCACTTTAGTGAACCTTCAGCTAGTAAACCTGTGGTCAGTAAACCTTCAGTCTGGTAGGATTCCCTTAGGTCCAGAAGAAACAGTGAGCAGTATGGTAAGAAGTTGCAGCCAAACTTGCCCAAATGACAGCCATTTTATATGTGCCAATGGAAGAGAATGCAACCTCACAGATTTTTCACTTTTGCAAAGGCTGGAAGGTCTTGGGAGCTTTGCTCTACATCAGTGCTTATCTGCTGTGCCTAGTAACCTGAATGCAAGACCTATATCAGACATTTGGAAACCTGTTTTCATCCAGACAATGTTATGAACCCTGTTAAAAGCCATTATTTTGCCAAACAAGCTGTTTAGTCCCATAAAAGTTTTAGGATCCATTCAGATTTTTACAGGATGCAAGGGGGTACCCTCTAATCAGCTAATGGTGCATCAAATTAAGTCACCTATATAATCCTTAGACTGAAGGTACACATACCATGAGTGGTCCTTCACCCAGATATGGTGGGGGTAAAATTTATTGATTGAAGTGATAGCAGCTATCACTTATTTCAGTATTGAACCCTTTATATATGTGAAGCCATCTTAAAGATGTCTTTATTCACCATTCTCTGCCGCCAGGGTGGTATTGTCTTTTGTAATCTGTATTATTTTATATACTGTAAATGGTATGTCATGTGTACTAGCCTACTGAAACCTCTCCCAATAAAATTCCCTAAAACTCATATTTTTGCTGTCAAAAGTGGGATTAGAGTAAAAAATCATGATGAGGCAGTACGGCTTTGAACCCATTAACATCAAGAGTGGGATAGTCATGCATGCTGTTTCACTTCTATCAACTTGCACTACCCTGTCCCCTCCCTAATATGTAAAGATGATGTAACATCTATGTACAAATCATCATTTTACAGCTCAGTGTTGGATTTCATTTTAGCTTGTTCTTTGGAAGGAAGTGCTTTCTACCTTGTGTACATACTGCATCCTGCCAAAACAATTGAAATGTCTTAAGACTTGAGATAAAAAGCCTCTTTACCAGCTAGGGGACTGAACCACTGTATGCTGACAACCCTTGATTTCAACAATACTATTTTTATTATTTATTTTTTTACCTTGTCTGTTCCCTTCTGATTTCCCACCTTTACCCATGTAAATACCCATCTTTACCCATGTCTTGAATATTTTGGTTAGAATGTAACAAGTTTACTGTACATTAGAAGTTCCTTTACTGCATGCCTTGATGGTTAATTTACTGCATGGCTTTAGTATATCTAGCTCAATGAAAAGGATCACAGTGAGTTGACACAAACACTACATTTATTAAAGTCAAAGCATTGTGAATATTACCCTTTTATTGGAAAATGTTGGATTGAAATGGTGTGACAGGTAAATATCTAGATTCAAGCTGAAAAATCCTCTTGTTACCAGAAATACTTCACCACTAACTAAGTGAAATGTTTCTGACAGAAAGAGTACTTTCAGATCCAAATGCAGGTTGGTAAGTATGTGGTTCAGGTTTGGAAATTTGCTATCTCTTTTAACTTTAATGTTGGTAAGTACAGAGATCATAAAAATTTTATGAAGTGCAAATTGAAAGTAGCTATTTTGTCTAGCAGGTAGATCTATCATCATGCATTACATTCGGTTTACAATGATTGAAAGGGTTGGTTTCTACTCCATATTTTCATTTGATTTTGCTATAATTCTCAGGTGCAAGTATAAGATAAAAATAAGTTGAAATATTTTCTGTTGTAGATCATGTTATCTGTTAAGTTATAAACAAAGTGATAATTTGGTCAAGATGTATGTGGTATACAAACACTTAAACTAGTGATCCCTTAATATGACTTCGCATATGCAGAAATGGATGGGTGATGTTACTGTACACAATTCCAGTGCTGCTGAAATTGGAAAAATGTGGCCATTTGGCAAGAGCTATTTCAAAATGGTTCAATGATTATATCAGTGAATGCTGTCTGTTTGAGCAAAGTTTACCAACCTTTGATGGCATACACCCTCTTTGCAAATGTCCTCTGCACGTATATAATAGCAATGGGGCACATTTTAGATTCAGTTTCTTATCATTTTGTTGGCTCTGAGGCAGTGTGAGATACTTGAATCTCATTCTTACATTGAAATGTGTGGTCTATGGAAGGAGAATTTGATTGCAGTTTTATTGCTTCACTGCATCAGAAGTAATATGAGTTTGCCATTTCCTTGGGCTTTTTAATCAAAAGCTAGGCATATGTCATAGAAAGCAAAGTATTGTCAAAACGTGTTAGGAGATTGAATTGTCATGGGGATCAATTCAATAAGCTGGAGACATTGTAAGTAGGTAAGCCTGTCTATTATGATTATTTAATTGTTCCTTGTTTAATTTAAGTAATTGAACAAAATGAAGTATAACATACGGTTGCAGATTATTTCTTTTGTAAAATTTTGTCTGCTTTAAAGTGTTTAATTTTTATTCTTTTCATGAAATAAGCAAAGAATTAATCATTTTTTAGGAAGTGGATCAGTGTAATATACCAGGGTGAAAACATTGAGAATGCAGAAAATTTTTGTCTGTTACTGTCATACAGTATTAGGAGATAGTATTAATAGGAGTACAAGTATTTACAACCATTAAACAGAAGCAGATAATGTTACTTCTTACTGTATACATATGTTATCTGAGCCTTTTAAAGAGAAATGTATTTGTTTTACAGAAAGTTTTCATTGTTTTAAAACCAGTATTTATAGCTACAGAATTATCTATAATTTAAAAAAAAGGCAGTACAGTAGATTTCCTTTTCAAGAAAAACGGTTTTTACAGGAAGAAATTCACTTATTTGTTCTTCAAGAATAATTTGTTGGCCCAAACTTTCAAAAATTCAAATTATGCAGCTTCTGTAATTCTTGTAATGCATAATACTTTGAGGACATAAAGCTGTTGTTGGAGTTCATTGGTAAGAAGGAATGCTTTAATGCAATATTTCCCTTTAAGGGGTGCATCTCTTGGATAAGATTCAAGAAAATTCTAATGGATGTTCTCCCAAACTTGTCTCTTTTTCCACCATAGATTTAAACTGATAACCAATTTTATGCATACAAATGACTTTTTATTTACCTTTTTGCAGCTACCTCACCAAGTTCTACATCATCAAGTGAGTAATTTTCTTTTGATCTTGAGTTATATTCTAAAATGACATGTTTTTGTGTTTCTGCATTGAAATCAGCAACAGATCAAACTGCTTTGTACAGGTTTACCTCATGGAAAGAGGAAGCGGTAGGCAAAATTTTCTGGGCAAAGAAGAGGTCTTGAGCATGGTGATGGAGAGTGTGTGTTTTCTTAGCATCAGTAATATGAAACAAGTGATGGATTATCTGTGCAGGATAACTTAAAGTTGAAACTTGAAGGTGCAGTTAAGTGGGAAAGTATCTTTGTTTAGTCTTTGTTTATGATTTATTGTTTGGTGGAGGGATTCATGTTATTGGAAATGAAGTGGATTTTTCAGTCTGCTCTGGCCAATTTGACTTTCAGTTAATACAATAACAAAAACACCGTATGGGACTTCCATTGTGCCAACGGCTGAAACTACAATTCCTTCATCCACAACTGAACGTGTTAAGACTGAGGGGACAGTCCCATCTGCAACATATGAATCAACTGAAAACTGCACCATTGAAACCACTTCTGAGGTTACAACCACTGTACCTACAATGCCATCATCAATTTCTCTCTCCACAGCCCCATCAACATCTACAGAGGTGTCAACCACTGGTAAGGTTCATATGTCACACAACATCAGTCATGCTTATTTCATGAGATAGCCTTATATCACTGTAATACCAAAAGTACTCACCAAATTTGGGCTCAGGTTGAGTAAATTGGGAAGAAAGTCTTTTTGTGTGTAACTCTTCAAATCCGAAGTTTTGGAATGTTTTGCAAATTAATTGTTTTAGCAAACTTCCTGCAACCCATACTATACACAAATTTCACAGATGCCGTTAGAAGTTTCTTCTGTCTTATGAAAATATTAAATATGCCTAGAGTGCTTCTACACTGGCATCTTTTTTGGGTTTTTTCCCAAGCAATTAATTTTATAGGTGGTGATTTAGTGTGCAACAGTTCATGAGATTGGCTGGCATCTCCAACCTTTTTAAGAAATTTTCTCTGTCAAAACTTTATTGATTAAAAAGTTTGTGGTAAAAAGTCATTACCACATATTAAAACGAGCTGAATTAATCTGCATTTGTCTAGCAAATGTTCAGTTCCATCCAATTTTTTGGAATCAAATCATTTCCACCATTTAGCATTGTGTAAAAATAGTACTTCTTTCAGTTACCTCATAATTGCGAATAATATATTTTTTGCTGGATTCATATTTCATTTTCATAATAGAGAGTACATTCTGCAGCATATTTTGTTTTCAAAACTATACACGATTTCATACATTTGTTTGTATGCATGTTTATTTTGATATCAAACTTGGTCATTACTCACTTTGTATTATTTGTCATATCATAAGTAGTGTACATGTAAATACTGTGCTAACCAAAAAGTCCAACCAAACTTAAATTTATTTTAAGCATAAAAAGCTGCACAGCGTTTATATGGGAGTATTTCTTTTGCTGTGAGGTAATTGTTGTATTTTCTTCATGAATATGGTCACTTAATCAATGCTTGTAGAGATTCTTACATCACAAAAAATAACTGAAAAATAATATGTGCGATGGGACCTTTTGAAAACACATGATCTTGAGATCATGCCTGATGATTCATTTGGTGTCCTGAAAGGTAACTTATAAGTTATTTGTCATGTGATCTTTGCGAAATGACTGCAGTATTCATCTTACATGTGATAAATATCTGTAGTGCATGAACATCACTGCATTGCAAATAAAGCCTTGGAAGGTGTGCCTGCAATAGGTCACCCATCTATACTTTTGATCTCTCGCTGACTGATTTGTAACATGAACAGACTGTTACTGACTTGTATTTTATCCTAGTGCAAGTCTGTAGGGAGCTTGCACCATTGGTCAACTAGTCAATTAGTGGATGAAATAGTTCTTGTGGAGAACAAATGTGTCAAGCATCACTACCAAGCTCATTGCTTTAGTACATGACCTAGTATCAACATGTGTTTGCTTGCCCTCCAGTGTCTGGCTGCATTAGTTGACATTTGCATGCATGAAACCTCCCAGTTATCACTTGTAAAATATCAGAGTAAACAGCAGTATTTAGTTAAAGTCCAGTTCCTCCATTTTTCATATTTAAATCTAGTCCTTAAAGTGCAATCATTCTTTTTCATTTCACATTAATTTTTACACTTCTGTTGATATCATCTGTATTTCAATGAATGCAAGCTTCATCTGCAAATTTGATGCAGATGTCTATTGTACTCACAATAGAAAGCAATGGTTAATGGTCCAAAGTTTGTTCACGGGCAAAAGTGGTGTGATATTACATTTTTGTTTGGTCTTCCAGTTTCAAAGTTTAAACCTGGCCAATCCATGCTAGAGATAACAATTTGCACAAATTGTTCACAATAATATCAAGTGACCAGAAAGTTTCATTCTTGCACTCCATGCAGTCCACTTTGCCATTTTAAAATACAATGTCTACTACAACATTAGAATGGTAAGTACTGGTCAGTACTTAGTAGAACTAGGTTTTTGGAACCAACTGACCTGTTGTCAACTGGATATAATGTCACATGTTGAAGTTACAAATTGAATTTTGAACTTAACTTAGCTTGATCATGCATTACAATAGCATAAAGGTAAGCACATTGATTACAAAATTATTTAACTGAGAGCTGCTTATTTTTACCAACAAACTAAACTGAAATTTTCCCCCTCCCCCTCCAAAAAAGAGCATTGCATTAGATATGTATTTTTTGTTTTTGCAACAGTTAAAAAAAGCCAAGACAGGAAAGCATTTTCATTAGTTTGGTGGAAGGTTCTTATCAGTGGTTTTTTAAATAATTTGGTGTGTGGTTGGTGGAAAAACACTATCATTCCAACACTGCAAGATTTTTGAAAGCACCTTGCAAGGTAAGATTTGTCTGTGTCATTTAACTCCATCTTTCCTTTGAAGTGCTTGTGAGTTTGTTGTGGTGGAGGTGATGATGGTGGTTTCAAGGAGAATTTGAGGTGAAGTAGGATATAGTTTGGGGATCATTGCATGATTATGAAGTATGTGACAATTGTGCTGATGGATGATAATATGACAGAGAGCAAAGAACATTCTTGATAAATATTACACTTTATGGTTGGGTTACTACCAATAGTTGCACTACATGTCTGTTAGCAAGAGAATTATGTACCAAGTGCTATTGGTTTCGACTAAAAGAGGTGCTGAAATTACCTCTATGGGTTCAGAAGATCAGAGAGAAACTGTACAAGAAAGATTGAAAAAAGAAAAGAAATTCATTAATATTGTGTCAAATGTATTTTTTGCTCTCTTTCATGATTCTAACATGCAGTGAAAGGAAAGTATAGACTCAAGTGATATGTGAGTCATTAGATCAAGAATTTTGCCACAACATGGTGTCATTGGGTCAATACACTTTGAAGTCCACTGCTATAGTTTAGACAGCTAAATGTTTTGAAATTCATTTCATCTGTGTGGAAGGGTTTGCCAGAACATACTTATAATACATTATGAGATTGAAGACTGGAAGCTCAGAAAGCAGACCTATGTATGAATATTGACTTTTGAAAGCAGCCACAAAAATGAGATCAACTTATGGATTCATCACCTAAGGGAAGTCACCAAGTGGAACAACTTGTTAATGGTCATCATGACTATGAGGATACACAAAAATAACCACAGAGGGAAACACTTTGCTTCAGTCAACTACCAAATTGAGGGCTTCAACTCATGAACTGGTCAATTCTAGCTCTTCAGTCAGTCCTGTAAAGATACCCACAACCATTACCCTCACACAACCTGAGATTACTTGTTTTGAAGAAACCAGTGAAGTTGTCTCATTTACTGAGACACACTCACCTGCATTACCCACAGAAACTACCTTTACTATGGTAACAGCTTAAGGTGAAACAACCATCTATGAAGCCATCACTGCTCAAAGTACATGAACTGTATGAAAATCAGTTACACCAAGAACTGCCATCAGTAGTGCTGAGTCAGCCTCATGGACAATACCAACAGAGACTACCATCCCAATTTTAAGAGCATTGTTGAAACCACTCATAACTGATAAGTTTTGTGGTGACAGCCCTACATGCCACAACCACAGTTACAATCATTCCTACCAAAACAGCTTAAGTTGAAACAACCACCCAGCTAATCAGTACTACAGAGACACTCCTATCCATAACACCCACAGGATACCCTTCAAATTGAAACAATTTCAGTTGGAACAACTTCAAATCAACTTCAGACATTTTTGGTCTTTACAGTGTATTCTACTTTCTCCATTTTCTGAGTATTTCTTAAATTTGACGTATTTCGGGGACAGCTCTCTGTATTCCCATGTCTCGTCCCGACTTCTTTATGTTCCGAAAAGTCCGCATTGAGGTTGGTGTTAGAGAAAAAGTTAGGTTAGAACAAGCCCCCATCCTACCACTGTCCTCCATGCACACATTCTGAATATAGAGACGTTGGAGCAACGAGACGTTGGAACATAAAGGTGTAACCGTGTATTTCTTTCACTTGTGTATTTCTTTAAGGGGCCAGACTCAAAAAGTTCTATGTATTTCTGGCTCCTCTACCCATCAGTAATTACAGTTAATTTTTCAGTTGCTTGTCTCCATTCCTGAAGAAAATTGTAATATATTTTTGGTTTCGATGAAAGAGAAACCTATGCGGTCATGCTGGCATGTGTATTTATGTGTGTATGTGCGTGTGTATGTGTGTATGTGTGTGTTTGTGACACTTAGCTCGTTAACACGATATCTCAAGAAGGGAAACTCCGACATT
>WURT03188805.1:0-10075 GCA_009936505.3 Holothuria glaberrima
ATATATAGGACAAAGGCACCGTTCTTCGGCAGTAGCCCAGAATTTGTTCACCTCATATTTTTCAAAGAATTGCAAAAACGGGCATACTGAATGGAGACCAGCTAATTCTTCAAAACATGCAATGGACAGGGTTCACATAAAGGACTCGACTAGACTGACGCTGGAAAGTTTTCCCTTTTCCTTTGTAGCCTTTCAACAACAGCTGGTAAAGTTTGAGACAGTTCTTCATGGGCTGTTGGAGCTTGAAAACAATCCTGTCACTTTTCCATGTTTGAAGTTGGAAGATGACACTAAGTTTTAGATCCACTTTGAGATTTTTTGGAGAAAACAATGTTTCAGTCCTCTACCTCTCAATCACTGTGGAATAATTGAGGAAGATATGCCAGATTGGTATCTGGAGCTCAAATGTCAAACAACTGTCTGTAAAAAGAATTTTTTTACTCCAAGGAAATTCAATAAAGTTATAGGAGCAACTGGCATAAAATCCTGATGATTCTTCAATTTTTCTTTAAAGAATGGAAGGATTTAAATACTATGGTGAACTAAGTCTGGGCACCCCATGCTACCTTCTAATTTAAAAAAAAAAACAATGTCCAATCCGTTTTGGAAGACGTTTTCTTGACTTTCATAGTTACTGAAAAAAACACCAAGGTTGACTTCAATAAATGAAGCTTGAAACACATTGTCTCATCAATATTCTAGCAAATGCTTTGAAGGTTTAACAGTGCTTTCAATCAACAATTATAGCAATGAACTCTCAAGTCACACTTTTATTGCAACATAAACATTTTCTTTCATTTGTAAAATAACTTATGTAAGGCAAAACGTACACAAAAATTTCAATTATGCAAAATGTCAAAAAGTCCTGATACCAGTTAAACCTTCTTTCGTTACATTTAAGCAATAAAACTTGCACCAAAAGCTGCTTTATATGGAGTTCTTTTGGAGAAACGAATCTTTCCCACACTGACTGTGTCACAAGTCTACAATACCAATAGTCCATTTGTTAAAATTCCTTTTCCTTGAAAGAATGATACTTGAAATACAGTCTCTCAATTCATGAATCATATACCTCACCAATTAATAAAATACCAATTGGCATAAAATTGGTACAGTAGTCTGCTAATCCTGAAGGCACAGATTTCCTTTTAATGCAAGTATCAGGACAACCTATCTTAAATGCTGCCCAAATACAAGGTACTACCAGGGACCTGCAAATGGACTACAGTGATACTGATATGGCAACAATGTGTAAGAGACACTGTACCAAACTGTGACCGGCATTGCACCATGGTACAAAACAAGGACATTCATAATGTAAGCCTATATGTCTTGACTGATGAAGAGGAACAGCTTAACAACTACTCCACCCAACAAGGGCCACATGTCCATCCCCACCCTGTATGAATTTTATTGTACTATCCCTCTGGTAATATGACATCTTTAGGTCCAACCCCTAGACATCACACACCCATTCACATTTTGTGATTTTCAAATATTTCAAATAAGTATCACCTTACCAAATAAGCCCTCCACATCTTCAAGGTCAAGAGGGACAGTCCTACTTGTCATTTACCCATTTCCTTGGCAAACAGTATACCTTCTACCCAAACAATACTGGATACACTGTACATCACATGATCTCATCAGCCAGCCAAAACCAATCTGAGTTGTTTTCCAATCTACCTCAACTTTGTCAATTTCACATACTCCGTCTGCACCACTGGCTCAGCGAGCTCTCTGTTTCTCTCGAGGCATGTAGGCCTTGTGAAGTCGACTTAACAATTGATTACCTACTTCCCTAGGCTCCAACAACAGGGAAAGGAACTTGTAACTATGTGGCATAATTGGGCAACGAAGCAAGTTAAGAAAATGTCATTGCATTGGAAGGTGGCACTGAAAAATAAAAACTTGAAGGACAAATTACCTTTTCTCAATAATCAAATCTCAAACATCACAGTCTTTTTGATAAAACAGTACCAAATACTTAAAGGGAGACAGATGCTTTATCTCACATTCAATTTAATCATATTCAACTTAAAACTAATGACAACTGCCTTTTCTGACACTTTCAAGAAGAGTACGCATATTTCACACCCGATTCAAATTGACTTTTAATGCCTACTATATGAATCAATCATTATGAGGCCAAATATCCCTGCTTCAAGTCCAGCTCAAAAACAGCTAACAGAATGTAATGTGTTAGTTTAAATCCACATAGCGTTGAAAATGAGTAACTTTTCTAGGAAAGTATTATTAAGTATGATCTTATTTCACTTCAATTCTGCTATGGATATATTGAGTATGAGTGATACATAACTGATATGATCTTCCACACTACAACACGGAGAAGAGTTGAAATAAGCTGCACCATTCACTACTTGGGTGGCGTGGATACAATTTGCTTTCTCTTCTGCTCGTCCTTGTTCTTCTCATGCAACTCTGGAAAGAGGTGGATGATCTTGTTGCAATATTCCTGCACAATTTTTGAAAATCACTGTCACAAGTGGCCTTGTCTCTCCCCTTGGCTGTGTGGTATCCTGGGTTGTGTCGTTCCATGCTGTGAGTGGGGTATAGCACCAGCAGGAGGCACTGCTTGGCTATGCTCTTGGGAGGCACCTATTTGGTGGTGTGGTTGCACTGCCTGGTACTGTCCCTGGTCTGAACTTGCATGGGGTATTCCCATAGGGGGGCCATGTTGGTATTGTGACTGATTGAGTGACCTGGTTAGGGACTTGGTGAGGGATGCAGGAGTAGTGGTTACATGCTGCTGTATGGGATACTGTCCCTCCTGGAGAGGTTGGCCTGGTGCCTGGTGGTATTGCTCGGTATTCGTTGTTACAGTACTTGGCTGGGATGGAATTGCATGTGGATATGTAGTCTGATCCACCACAGAAGTGTCAGGTATATGCTGATACTGTGGCTGAGCAGCTGACTCGACACTCTGAGCTTGTGGATGGTGGTGGTGGGTAGGGGGCTGTTGCTGTTGATAGTGGGTCTGTTCTGTGGGAGCACCAGTTGAGGTGGAAGATGGCATCTGCTGCTGTCCTGGGAGGGAGTGTTGGTGGTATGAGGAGGGGGTATGCATCTGAGTTGCTGGGTTGGGTGGGATGCCTTGATACTGAGATTCCTGCAGGAAGGTAAAAACAAATTATTAATGGAAGGCAAGCATATGATATAGAACAAACAAGAAGGTTAGAGATATTAAATCCCCCATCAATTTGGTATTTTCCACACGATGCAGATCTCACCTTTTTTTCCATTACAGTCAGCCATATACAGAACCAACTTCTTGCTTATTAACAACAGGCCTGATGTCAACTTTCAGTTTTTTCAAGAAAGGATGAAATCTCCTTTCTCACCTTTGTGAATTGTGAAATCTGGTGCCTTCTTTAATTTCATGTTATGCACAGGGATGTCAGTTTGGCTTTGAACAAAATTTGCTGTTTCAGTACAAACCTCTCTAAATGGGAATTGCTTCCATTGTCCCTACATGTCACTTGCAATTACACAAAAAGCAAAAGACTGTTCTTAAAGTTGTATTATAAGGTTGAGCATAGACCATACACTTTATTCTTGTCCTGCCAAAATTGTGACACTGAAGTAACTGTGACTGACTCATAAGAGAGAAGAATGGCTAAAAGTAGTGAATCACAATAGCACAAATACAGCTTTACTAGTTAAAGTAAGTTGGAAATGGAGACACCCCCCCACCCAAAAAAAAAAGGGTGCACATGATGCTTGTCTGGTAAATCAACAGCTGTTTTGGTTTAAGCACTATGAAGGCTATGAAGTCATTCACTATAAATAACTTCTGCAAAACTTTCCACTGATTTAGTGCAAGACTGTACTTCAACATGTCTTCATTGTATAGTACTTGACATTACCCTACAGTACATGTAGCAGATTACACTTTACAGAGGCCATAATTCACACTTTCCCTGTTTTAGTCTGTTGGTGCTCTGCTACACTTTTAGGTAGCCCTTCATCTATCCAAAGCTACTGTAAGAACCACTTGGTAGTGGGTGATGCCAATTCACTCATCAACAGTTTAGAAACTAAGTTTGCTCACCTCCAGAAACCTTTTAAAATAGAAAGGTCCCACCTTCCTCCTCCTGAATTCAAGTCAGCGGGTCAAATTTACTCACCTGTGCTGATGTGCTCATATGTTGTAGCATCTGGCTTCCTGTCTGAGATGATCCTTTTTCTTTACGAAGCCTTGTGTTCTCTTCCCTCAATTTCTCATTAGCGTCTAGGAGTTCGCTTATTTGCTCCTTCAGTACCTCAACCTCTTCACGGACAGCCATTAAGAGATGGCCTTTAACAATATCCTATGAGAGACAGAAGAAAAATTCAATTAACTTTGGTAACAAACTCAGCACTTAACTTTCTGAATCTTGATTTATTTTTCTGACAATCTTCTGCCATGATTCAGAACATAAATCAAATGTAGTCACTGTATTTTTCTAGAACATTCTTAATTTAAACAAGCAGGCATAATGTGGAAGCAAAATGATATACTGAAGGAATAGTTGGTCCATAGAGCTCACAAAGTGCTTCATTCACCTCATGGTTACGCATCTCATGTTGTAAGAGCCAAAAGGCAATTACCTTGATTTAAATGGCAACTAAATTACTACACAAAGGAGAGTTAAAGGGAAATATTGCATTTGTTTTACAGAAAATTTTCATAATTTTTAAACCAACATCAATTAACAGATACAGATTGATTGACATTTCAAAATATAAAGGCAGTACTGCAGCTTTGCACAAAAGTAATTTGTTCACCCAACTTTCAAAAATTCAATGATGCAACATCTGTTACTCTGACACTGCATCATATTTTGAGGAGATCAAGCTATTTCTAGAGTAAAGCGGTGAGACTAAACGGTTTAATTATGATTAAAGCTATCTTCAGATTTTTCTGTATGCCATGTCTGTGCAGTTCAAACCCAATTTTTCCCTCTATTTGTACCATCACACAGCAGTATGCACAGACAGGACTATTAAAGTGACTGACAGTTGACACCTTCCTGGGAGAAAACGGTTGTATTAAAACCTACATGACAGTGAAGAGGTTCTTCATGTGACATCATAATGTTCCCATTTTACTTGCATGGGCAGTGATCTGGAGGGGGTGGGGGAACATGTTCCCCCAATATTTAAGAAATTGCCCATTGAATTTGATTTTCACACAGTAAATTATTTGAAAATGGGTTCATATCCCCCCAATATTGAGAATATATCGCCGCCCTTGGTTACTTGTACCATGATACTGGATGTCTTGTTATGTTATGTTAAATGTACTGTATTACATGCTTAATGTGTACTGTGTGTATTGTGAACACAAACAACGATCAAAGCTTTAAAGGGACATAGGCCTAATGCATATGCACCAATATGGCATAAAATGAAAATCTTTACATAGGCCTAAATCTTTTAAACTGTTTAGTCTCACAAGAAAACTCTAGCAATGGCTTTATCAAAACTTCAATAAAACTTTGGAAAATCTGGAATGGAACTAGAATGACAACCTGTAGACTTAAATTAGCTGACTTAAGGCACAAACTACCTACACTGCCTTTTGTACTCCAAACTCACGATGCATTTGCAATCTCAAAAAAAATTTTCATCCCAACTAGTGTATTTTGATTTTCTCCATTGAAAATTCTCTGGCTTTTACTTTTCTATCCTGCCAGATTGCCAGTTATCTGGAGATGTCATTCACTCATCCACACAGACCCCCCATACAAAGCCCAACATCCAGCTTAATATGCTACGAACAATGTTTGCCTAGGGCCAGGCTCACAAGATCTGATGTGATCACACACCAAAAGTAATCAGGAGTCTACAAATACTTGCTTCTGTGCAAAGGAAAATTTTATGAGCAGCCTACATCCATCACGACTGGCCAATTAGCCTAGGTTAGCAAGATAGTAAGAAAATGTCATGACATGTAACCTATATGTTTGCCTGAGTTGCAATCTTCATTCATATACGATGTTAGGCACAGAATGCATGACAATAAACAAAGTAGCACAGCCTAAGTCACAGGCTTTGGCAAGGCTACGTAATGGTAAATAGGCCTACTCACCATGGCTTGTTCAATCTTGTTGTCGATTGCTCCAGCACTTGCAGCACTGCAAATAAAATGAATAATTGCTGAGAATAATTGTTTGTCAATGAGAATATCATCTTTAAGTTTGGGCTCTGGACTATGTAAGCAACTGACTTTTACAGCATCAGGTTTCCTCAAATCCTGACTCTGACAGTAAATTTTCATATCATCCTTATGATAGATACCACCATCTTCCAAAAGATCCTTGGGGATGAAACCAACGGAGTCATTGTTGTTTTCGTTTATTCCTCCTTTCATCACAGGTGGATTATTCACCCTTTCCTGGTAAACTACAGGATTAATATTTGCTCCCCACAAGTCTTCAAGTTTATTACGGAAAACAATGTTACGTTAAATACAGCAGTTTAGCTGGATCATGATACTGAAGCGAAGAACTGCGTCATATGAGGTGATTATTCCTTGCACTCAAGAGGAATCTGCTTGATAATATTTTGAACTCTGTCCAAACGTCTGCATATGTTTATGATAACTTGTTTCGCAGAACGGGGCCTTCTCCAAGGAAAAAACGAAAGTTAGTAACGTAATGAACCTAACGTTAAAGAAGGCTAACTTAAGTCCACGCAGCTGTTACTTCCTCCGTTAACAGTTGTTACAGAAACAATTTATGTTCGAAAGATTATTCTCTTAAGTATGTTAAATTTATTTTGCAGAATTTCTCGAGGAATGGCATCAAATGTTCCACGACCGCCCCAAATATCGATCTTTCTTCGCAGTTCCGTGTAATACAACACTACAAAAGGTAGGTACGGGCATCGATATTGCAGCGAATGTCTAACGTTTGCATTGTGCATGCACATTACATAGAATGTTTAACTGCTTATATTGTAGGGAATTTCCAAGAGATTTCCTAGAACGCGATACTGAACGCTCGGGGGAATAATATTTTAGTAAACATGGAATAAAATGCTTGAAAAGATATTTAATTGGGAGAATTCACGACAATGGTTTGATCTAACTTAACACGAAATTTTTAAAGCAATTGCTTTTTCTAAATAGCATTTAGCCGGTGTCAGTGAACCGTTTACGACCCTAAAGCTAGGTGTTTTTCGACATTTAACTATCCCCTTCCCTACGATTGAGTGGTAGCTTCCACAACAGCTTTCGGGTGATTTCCAAAGCACAAAGGTCACACAACTTGGCACGCACAGACTGTACGGCACGTGTTTGTTTCGCGGAAGTTTTAAATCAAATAGTTGGTTGTTCGTCAAATGCATGTTTACATTTTCAATTTTTAATAACGGAGAGTAAAGCCACACCTTGTCCATAAATTTAAATTAGAAGCTTAATCGGAGGAAGATAACCTACCGATATGGAGGACAGTATGTTTTGAAAGCAGAGAGCCATGAAAAATATTCCGTGGGAGAATCAAGCCACATCGAGATTTTTCATGTTATATTCTGAGCATGGAGCTACAGTACAACGAAGCTCTAAGCCGTTCCTACAAAGCAGGCTAAACGGCATAATTATTTCTTGTACAGTCATGGTGGAGTAACATGGGTATGCGCCAACCAAAGTCCGCTTCGCGGGGTATCCATGTTCCCACTGATTTAAAAAGCTAGAAGCAATGCAACGCCATTTCCAGCACTCTAATTTTTATGCCACCATTGATTTTTTTTTTGATACCGTTGAAATGTTTAGATGTTTTTCCGTGTAGATATAGTATACAACTGTTCCATACTTATGGGACAGCGAATAAAGTTATGACATGTTCAATGTAGAGATGTCAACATTATAAAGAAATACAAAAGCAACATCTAATTAATTTGCCCAGATGACATCACAGATTTCCCATCATGCACTGCAGAAGCTGAAAATATAGCATTTCTTCAAAAATCTGTATCTTCCAAATGCAAGATGCTATTGAGATGGGGATTTCACTGCCTAACACAGAAATTTTTTCTCCTTTTTTTCAAAACATCAGATTTGGCCACCAGAACATACTTTTAACCCACAGTTTGTAACCCTTCCCAGCCTGTCTGCTGCCATGTAAGGAGAATAGAGAAACTGAAAGGGAACTTTCTACCGAAAGATAAACCCTACAGAAATATTTACAACTGGATAAAGAGGGATGGATATATATATATATATATATATATATATATATATATATCCTTGAGGTGGGGAGAATTCACTTCGCAGACATAAACTTATCCCTTGCTATAGTACATCTTACTTGCAATTAGTGTGGCCACGGGAGGAGAAGGTTGGGAAGCTGAGAAGCTTCTTCCCTTTTGGTACTGTACATGGAGAGAAATTTCAACAGTTTGTGAAGTATGAAGAATGGCAATCTGACCAAAGGGTGCCTTCACAGAGTGTCCTTGATCATGGGTGAAATTAAGGTTAGCTGAACCAGGAGCCACTTTCAGTTATGTCTCCTGGTTCCCTGGTTTTGGTGCAACCAAGGGACACTGTATTCCAGAAGACAGTATACCAGCTACAATGATGTATGCACATTAGGGACTTCAAGGATGAGGGGCACTACTTTTGGTAAAAATGTGGCACCTGGTAACACTCTTTTAAGATTCATTGGGTGAGTGCTGTTTGATTGGAAACAAGCACCAAACAGAGCCTGGCACCTGGTTAATTTCACCCTTGTCCCTGAGGTTAAGGCCACAAAGGACAAAGGAGTCTTCCAGATGGCCGTCTTGAGGATGTCCTCGGTTGGCGCGCCAGGGAAAAGGGCTTTTATAACTGCTTGGCCATAAACCTTGTATGCCCAGACTCATTCTTGGGCATGCAGCCTAATGACCTTGGAAAGCCAACAGGAGAGGTTTCAGGATATGACTGTGATGAATCTCTTTGAAAGGAAGAACAACCACTCTGAAGTACATATGTTTTTGGTCCTGTGGAGGTACCACTTCATGGCCCCTACCAGGCACCATCTTTTACCCTCCCTGATCTAGCAGGGTCAGGAAATTTTGGACAGGAAGTCCAAACCTGTTTGTATCTTGGCAAAGAAAGTGGGGTCTGGGACTGGGGAAACCTTGTGATTCTCAAACCTAATATGACCTGGCCTGACATGAGCAACTGGAGGTAGCTCACTTGCTCGACTGTAAGGGACTGCAATACTATGTTTAAGGACCACAATGATGCGAGGACCTGCACCACAGGTCTGGGGTGCTCATCCCCATGGTGAGCTGACTGGCCTGCCTTGAACTGACCTTGGTCTTGTGGGGGAAAACCTTGTGAACTATGGTAATGGCACAGGAGTTCTTGATGGTATTCACCTGTTTCCCTTCATGCAACAAGACCATCAAGAACTGGGAGACATGTGCAAGGGGAGCTGACTCTGGAGCAAAGGGGCATGTCAGAGGTATTAGTTTGTGAAGCAAGTAACTACATTCATCTGCCATCAGGATCTTTCATTAGTATGACAGCTGTAAAAGAGTAGATGGCGGACGGTATCATCAATTAACTTTTTTGACAGGGGGAGGGGGAATGCACAGTGTTTTGGGGGTGTAGGGAGAAAGATGCCCCTGAATGGGCTCAATGAAAATAAGGATCATATTTGACAAGATGTACTCTGATTCTCTAGTCAACAAGTAGAAGGAAGGTGAAATAGTAACTTGTAATCCATTTATGGCAATTGCAGTTACCCGTAAGTGTAGCATGGCTTCACAGCACCCTCAAACCAACAGAGTGGAAAAGCCACTCCCCTTTTTTAATGTTCTTAAGGCAGTGGCAGGGCTGATGGCTCCTCATTCCAGCTTTAAAACGATGCTCAAAATTAGTCTCGGATTAATTGATCACATTGTCACACAGCAACTTGTGAGGGAAGTAAGTTTTGTCCCCCTTCACACCCATCTACTATTACTCAGTGTAGCTGAACAATCAATGTGAAGGTCAATGGGTCAACAAGATGAGTTAGTTAGTTAGATGAGGTTTAACGGCCCAGTTTACAACCAATTGGTTCAAGTCGAGCCGGCCACGGCCTTT
>WURT03188816.1:0-10075 GCA_009936505.3 Holothuria glaberrima
AGTGAGGGATCTTGCACTTAACATTTAGATCGACCATATTGAGTAGTGATCCCTATTGTTTTGAGTGAAGGTCAAAGATCATTTCGGGTCACCAGTGGTCAACAGATCAAAACCTTGTAAACATGATACCTCAAGAACGGCAAGGAATCACTAAGCCTTTTGGCTTTCTGGTTTGTTTTTAGATTTATAACTTTTGCAATTAGTTTCATAGCTTATATTGTTTTTCTTATTATACACTTCTTTATGTCTTATATTGTTTTTCTTTGATTTTTGCCATGCTTACAAACTTTCTTTAAAATTTATCACGAAATGAAAATTGAATTGTATTGTGATTCATCCTTCAGTAATGTTTGCCAAAGTTCAATTGAATTGAACTGTTGTTCATACCATTGTGGTAAGCTGTTTGTTCAAAAAGCAAAGTAATGGGTACTAGTACAATACTACGAGCTCAATGACAGCTACAGTACCTGTAAATGTATTGTAGGGATTCACTACTGTAGATCACCACTGAATGATTTAAAATTTTTGGACCAACCTTGAATCTTTGCAATAGTTTGAAAATTTTCTTTATGCCAAGGTTGCAACAAGTCTCCAACTCTGGAAGTAAACAGTCATCGAGTGCGATTCTCTATCAGACATCCCATGTACCTCCGTGGAACATCATCAAATAACACAGGTCCATGTGCACCTTCATCAGAATTAATTGTAAATAGTGACTCTCTTACTCAACTGAACAACAGTTCTTCACAGTTGGAAGGTCTTTTAACTGGAAGACAGAGAAACCATTTTTCTCAGGTATCACATGGTGAAAACAAACAAGGTGCAAATGAACTTACTGTTAACATTAGAGAGTCACAATGTCAGTTGTCTGGTAATTCTAATAGAAAATTGGACATGCCAGAGACCAACTTTGCACATGACAAATCTTTACAAAGTGAGTTTTGCAAGGAGTGTTTCAGTTTAAAATCTCCTTGCAATCATGATCAAAGGACGCTTATTGAGAGGCAGTTCCCGTATATGTTTTGTGAGAAGTCATCTCAGTGTAGAAGTGACTGTAAAAATCATACAAATGAGAAACCCTTTAAGTGTCAGTTTTGTGAGAAGTTATTTAAAACGAGCAATTCCTGTAAAATCCATGAAAAGACTCACACAGGTGTGAAACCCTTCAATTGCCAATTTTGTGAGAAGTCTTTTACGAGGTCTGATGTCTGTAAATATCATGAAATGACTCATACAGGTGAGAAATCCTACAAGTGCCAGTTTTGTGAAAAGATGTTCTACAAGAAACAACACTGTCAATCTCATGAACTGATTCACACTGGTGAGAGACCCTTCAAGTGTCAGTTTTGTAAGAAGACATTTAACAGGAAACAATATCTCAAACGTCATGAAATGACTCATACAGGTGATAAACCCTTCCAGTGCCAAATTTGTCAAAGGTCATTTATCAAGAAACAGGACTGGAAAATTCATGAAATGGCTCATGCAAGTGAGGAACCATGCGAGTGCAAGTTTTGCGGTAAATTTTTTACAAAGAAATGGAATTGCAAATTGCATGAAATGACACATTCAGGTGAAAAACCTTTCAAGTGTCAGTTCTGTGAGAAGACTTTTAAGAAGGAAAAGAAATGTGAAAAGCATGAACGGACTCATGTGGATGATAAAACCGCAGAAGTGCCAGCTTTGGAAGGAGTGAGTCATCTTGCACAGTAGGAGATTAAAATCGAAAAATGTCTCTGTGCTAAGACAGGGCAAAGCCTGAGTTCCTGAAAGATATCTCACCTATCTTGAGCAGGATTTGAGCCCAATTATTTTTGAACCAAGCTCAGGAGTGGAGACAACTCGGCCACCTAAGGAACCTAGATTACTGACAGTGTTTGCAACTGTGTGCATCATTCCTTTGAGGGCTCCCTGTCACCTCATGCAAACATGGCATAGATTATCTCAATATTTCTCAGTGGACAAAATAGCAGTTTACCATTTTTTTCGTATAGAAAGAAACAATATGTTGTTTAACAATTTGGTGTTCTGCAGAGTAGTGGCTTCTGTTTCCTTGCGGAATGTAATCTTCATCAAGACATTATTACACTTTTCCTGCCAGGACGCTGAATCGAGGGCACTACTTACAGTAGTTAGGATTTGTGACATAGAGAGGGCGCACTTACCATAGCCGCAAGCATTGTACTGGGTCAACTGTCATAGTAAGATTTCTGTGTGGTCAGCTAGTTCTAAGGTCTTGACCAAGACTATGTGGAAGGCTGCAGGACTACAGTATGCAAAGATTATAATGATGATCTGATCATGGGTACAGTATGTGTGTGTTGTGGGGGAAGGGGTGTATGTATGTCAACATGTGAAACTATTGTATAAAAGTCAATATCACAATCTTCAAGAAGGGTAAACATGACTGACCATACACTTGGCATTTGTATGTCCATTGTGGGAACATGTTTTTGATATCTTTGGTAGAGGTAAAAGGTCATTTGAGACCACTAGATACCAAATCATGAAAGCCTTGAACACATGTTATTTTGGTAAATATCATACTTAAAAGGTGAACATATTAACGTAATAACCTGTGTTGAGAAGAAAAGCCTTTAATAGGCCTTCATTACTGTTGGTTGAGGTTAAAGGTGGGTTGAAAGTCATCAGAGAATAAATTAGATGATAACCTAGTAAGTTGCATGTAAAGTTGTAAACATATCAAAAAGGGTAAATTTGAAGATATCATTCATGGCATGTGCAAGGCCAATAGTGAGTGTGAGAACAGCCTGTATTGTTTGATCAAGAAGTCAAATGTCATGTGTGGTCGTCCACCTGAGGTCAGATTGTGGAAACATTGTAAACACAATACACATGTCAAAAGGAAAACTGTACAAATTGGATACTTGTTGGTGCCACATTCAGAGTCGAAAATCTTGACCATTTTAGGCAGAGTTGAATGGTCATTTTTGGTCAACTCAACCATTGAAACCAAATAAACATGATTTTTCATTAATCAAGTCCTGATTAATTTGATATACAGCTGTGTCATATGACTATTTTGTGAGTGCATGTCCCAAATGAAATAAGGAAAATGTTAGTTGTGGTGAAGGTCTGAGGCATTGATATTCAGGAGGGCCCTACTGTTTTAGGGAGGGGGAGGGAAGTGGAAAAGTTATGAAATCATGTTACAGGAGCAGAGTATCTTACAGGAAAGCATATCCAAGACCTACAGTAATATCTGATGCACGATGCCCAAATTTTATTTCAGAGGCTGATTTGTATGACCTTGCTAGCATGAAATGTATCCCCAGGTAGCAAACCTATATGGGCCCCATATAGTTGAACCCATATGGGGCCCATATGATTTTGCACCCAAGACTCATAAGGGGTATGGGCCAGCCCATATGACCCATATGGGATGGTTCGGGTGCCTGTATGGGGCAATTGCCTACATGGGCCCCAGAATTATCCAATGGGTCATATGGGTTATCTGGGCTGGCCCGTATGGGCCCCTTAAGAATCTTGGGTGCAAAATAATATGGGCCCCATATGTCCATTGATATGAGGCCACAAAGGGGCCCATATTGGAATGTTATGTTACCTGGGTCTAATTGGTCATGTTGTATCTTACTGTTTACTCTGTGAAATGGTGTTGCTTAAAAGTCACAATAGTCATCTTTTGGGGTTCTTTAGTTCCAAATGCAAAAGGGACTTGAGAAAAAGACTAAACGTGAAACAAAGATGTGTGTACAGAAAAAGAACAGAATATACAGTACTGTTATCAGACAGTTATACTTCACAAACAACTCAAAAATTTTAACCTCCTTACATATACATATGGGACATTTCTTTTTTTTTGGGGGGGGGGGTTGAGGTGGGGGATTCTGAGTCATTTTTGCCTGAGAAAAGTAATTACTAAGGAAAGTAGGTCTTTGAAAAATGCCCCAGAACTGCTAACATTTTGCCAGAGAAGTGTATGTTGTCTGAACTCTGTGGGAGGTGGAGGGGTACTGCATTTCCTAACTTACAGCTCATACGCTAGATGCTTCCCAATGTGTTTCAGCTGTACACCCAGTGCTTGATCTTCAGATGGAAAGCTTCGTAGAAGAATGTTTCAGTGACAATTAAGATCATGCTATATTAAACAGAATATTTTTGTATCAGATGGATTTCAAGTTTAATTGAGTTATGATTTATGAGTTATGAAGATGACATCAATCAATACCATGTTTATAACTCAGTAATTGATATTTGGAGAAAGTAATTCTTATCAAGAAAAGGCTTACATAGATTTAAAACTTCACAAAATATACAGTATTTCAGTGAATATTTAAGACCATCCTGAAAGAAGGAAAATACTGTAACATGTACTGCCAAAAGCCCATATCAGAGTTTTGTTTATTACTCAAAATAATGCTGTTTGAAGAAAGGTATTCTTCACAAGAAAAGACTCCAAGGTAGCATTCGTAGATCGAAAACTTCACAGAAAAATATTCCAGTGAAAATTAAGAGCATCCTTAAAAACACAGAGATACATACTGCACTTAGCTTACACTGTTTTTTTTTTTTTTTTTTGTCTTTTTTTTTTGTTTTTATTTGTTTATTGCTCAAAATATTGCAATTTGAAGTAAGTTATCCTTGCCAAGAAAAATCTTCAAGGTAATATACTGTTACCAATAATCGCAGATTGCTTCTATAATATGTTAATGTTACTTAAAGTTGAAGTGTTTAGTTTGACGTTAAATATTGACACCCTTGATTCAGTAGCATTCATTGTAGAGAGAGCTTAAAGTTTTATTTGCGAATGATAGTTGCAACTCCAAATGTGTTTGCATACATTTTCAAAATTATAAAGAAATACAGAAGATGGATCACTTAGTCTGGTGGTATGACATCACAGATTTCCCATGGTGCAATATATTGCACCAGTTTCTCTGAAATGAATATTTGCTGACGCAATCATAGTTTCCATATTCCAACATGCTATTGTGATGGCATTTACACCAAAATGAAGAGAGAAAAACCTGTGATATCATGAAACTTGCTTACTTTGTCACTTATCCTTTGAACTTAGTTCACAAAGAAGAGAATAGTTCAACATTTTTACGCTAATCTATAATAATCTGCACTAGATACGACCAATTTGATATTGTGTTCAACTGAAAATATTCTTTGCGTCATCTTTCTTTTTACATTATGGTACTGTACATTAGTGTACCGTATTTTACTGCTACATTAAATAAACTTCATTTGCATTATGAAGCCAGAAAATAGTTTAAAAGAGGAAGGTTTAAATCCATCACATCCATTAGTACCAACAGAATTTCACAAGTTGGGGGTACAAATGTGAGTGCGCATTGCTCATGTAAACTCTGAAACGGACTGGGGAAAAGTGGATGGGCAGAGGGTTTTACTGCTGGGAAAATTTCTCCCATGCCTCCCCCTAGCCCGCCGAGTGGACGAATATTTTTCGTTCAGCTGATCGCTAGAGGGGCAGCAGCTGGCGGCAGCCACAGAGGCGCTACGCAGGCTGTCCCCCCCCCCTTTCTTCCTTGCCGGCACCACTGGTCATACCAACCCCAACATTTTCATATTGGAGGACATAATTGCATTTGTGATTCAGAAACCACAATGTATCTGTAAAGAATGGTAGATCCTAGCCCCCCCCCCCCCCCGTTTCCTTGGCGGAACCACTGGTAACGTTAATTTTAACACTTTCATATTGGAGGGCATTATTGCATTCGTGAATGAGAAACCACACTTTGTAAAGAGCGGTAGCTTGGTATCTTACTGTTGAGGAAACTAAAGTTCAATATCTTACAGAAATAATTCAATTCATTTATTTGTTTTAACACAACAAAATATAAACATAATGACAGAGTATACAATCATACAAGGGCTTGACAAAACAAAAACACTCCCAGAGAAAGTAGTCAAAATTATAAACAAAGAAAAGGAAAAGAAATAGTCCCTCCCATCACACCACCCCACACCCAACCTCCTACCGTCCCTCGCCTACAGCATTAATAAGTTCTAATAAAACATTTTAGTAAATGTTTCCTCAGAGACGCAACTGACGGACTTAGCTGGTAATTCTGGGGCAGTGAGTTCTAAATCATAGTAGATCTATATTTAAGACTTTTTTGTAAGCATTTCTATCGACGAAAAGTGTCTGAAGTTAGTTAGATTGTCTAGTGTGGTACTTATGAACAGATTTGTTAACGGTGTAAAATGAAGAAGAAGCACTTGGGAGTAGGTAATCCAAGCAGCGTAAAAATCAATACATTGTTGTTCATGAATGACTTGTGAACCACAAGCTGTTAATTGTCAAATGATGCATTATTAATAGGGTCGTAGCGAGTGGGGGAACACCCCCCCCCCTTAAAATTTGGTCGCCTAGGCAAATTTTCGGTCTGTCGGCAAAAAGGGGAGAGGGGAAGGAAAAGAAGAGGAATGGAGGAAAAGAAGGGAAAGGAAAGGAAAAGGGAAGGAAGGAAGGGAGTGAAAGGGAAGACGGAGAATGGAAAGAAAAAAAAACAGAAAGAGGGAACGGGAACGCGCGGCCAGTCTGTTATCGGCTATTTCGATTTTCGGCTCTTCATCTAATTGGCCCATTCAAGTTGAAGGCCCGTCGGCAAATTGATCATGCATGTGACGGCCGTATCAACGGCCATCGGTGTAATTGGACGAGTGACCGAGTCCGTCGGGAACTCGGGGAAAGAAAGGGAATTAAGGGCTTCCTTATAGGCGAACTATTTCGGGTCATGACATTCTTGAAAAACCACTTTCTGGACATTGTTCCTCACTTTTACCATCACCATGGGATCAGCAGCACCCCACCCGATTACCCATGGAGGGCGTGTCCTTAGCCCGTTTTCTCAGTTAAACCCTAACCTTGACTTCAAACTATAGGTGTGGGAAGCAGGGGCTGTGGTGGCATCCAAGGACGAAAACTTTTTTTTTGTTTTCTTCTGTAAGAAATTTAAAAAATTTGCAGTAATTTACCTTAAAATTTGTCCAAAATGATGCACCAAATTGCATCTAAACACTCTCAAATATGAAAATAATTTTCCAAAGGGGAGGGGGAACTCCCTCCCCTGAGAACCCTCCCCCAGGACCGCGATCCGAAACAAGGTTCAGCCCCCAGTCTCGAATAGCTTCCTACGCCTATGCTTCAAACATTTTGCAAAAGCCTGAGGATCCGGTTTACCCACAAAACATCCTGGAGAGGGGGGCGAATAATGTGTCTTCCCTTGACTTCAAACTCAGGCGTTCAACTTTAGAACACCAAAATGTATACGATACAGAACGCAGCCTGACGTTCAAAGCATATTTTGAACGCTAGTGTTAAGATTCTAAACACTTTTTCCATTGCTGACCGCGTATAGTGTTCAAATGCTGACCGCGTATAGTGTTCAAATGCTGACCGCATAGTGTTCAAATGCTGACCGCATAGTGTTCAAATGCTGACCGCATAGTGTTCAAATGCTGACCGCATAGTGTTCAAATGCTGACCGCATACTGTTCAAATGCTGAACGTAGGCCTATAGTGTTCAAATGTTGAACGTCAGGTTCAGCTCGTGAAGTATGTGGCATGACGGGAAGAATAGCCTAACACATTAAAATTATTAGGAATCTTTGCATTGGATACGGTAATGTATTATGAACCAAAATATACCTATCCTGAGACTTATTTTTTACCCAGAGATATGCTAAAACTTCAGAGCTTCCGGGGACTTCGCCCCCTGGACCCCCACCAGGGTCCTAAGGCGGGCCCCTGGACCCCAACCGCTTAAAAAGTATTTTGGTCTGACGAGAGGAATAGCCAAATACATTAAAATTATTGGGAATCTTTGCATTCGATGATGCATTATGAACCAAAATATATCCATCCTGAGAATTTTTCACCCAGAGATATGCTAAAACTTAAGAGCTTCCGGGCTTAGCCCTCTGGGCCCCCACCAGGGGCCATAAGGCGTGACCCTGGACCCCACCCGCTAAAGCTCGCGCTTCGCGTTCGCTTTCGCGCTACGCATTAACAGAGCTGTCAGCAAAACACATAAGTCCTGTAATGTGTAAATCTTTGGAAGTAAAGCAATTCTGAGGCCCTGTTGGTGAGACTGGAATATAAAGTAATGACTCTAATCGACCTTGATGTATGCATTGACATCACGACTGTGCCATTTTAGAGGACAAGCAATTAGGCTAGCTAGATATGATACATGACTCCACGCACTTTACGCTCGACGTGGACTTCGCATGCGCATGTAGTCGTAGGCGCATATCCGAATTAGCCGTCTGCATTTGTGTCTGTGTAAGTTGTGATGTACGCGATTACAGTAAGTACCTCAGCCGAAGGCGCACTTTCTGTTGTGTGACGTCATATGCAAAAGGTCTACCCCATCCCTTTTGATCCGTGATATTTAAAGAGTACAAAGAAATTGCATGATGTGTAGACTTGAAAATGTCAAATTTGAAGAAACTATTTTATTATCAGCCTAGTATCATTTAATTCAAATTAGTCATGTGTAAGAGAATGTGTTCATGAAAAAATCCGACATTTACTGTGATAAATAATTGTTTCGAGCATGATATCATTATCAACAAATTTTTTTTTACCAGTCACTTTAAACTTAATGGAATTCTTGTTTTTAGACATTTCTTGGTGTGTTCGTTCTTTGTCAGTATAGGCTAACCTAATATGTGTCGCATTACCGTGAAGAAAAATGGAGACATTGTGTTCTTTTCGTGAAAGATTCCCGCAAAAAAAAAATAAATAAAAAGTCACGGAGTATAGTTTATACCCTCACACCGACTGTACCCCTTTCATGTAGCCCACAACTTCCGTCGCATTTTGTCACCTTGTAACAGTTTTTGAAAGGTGAGAGGAAGAAAAGCCTGGCAAATCTAAAGAGGTCTTATCCTTTTAGCAGTCTCTACTGCATGCAAAACATATTCACTGATCCTGAAAATATTCAGGGGGATCAACAACGACGCTGCTGTCTGCTACAGGCTGCGGTAGTGCGGTAATTCAAACAAACGCCAGACATTCATTTTTAGAAGAGGTTAATTCCCTTAAGGTCCCTTCGACTATTTTTGGTGTAGAGCCGAAGAGCGAAATCAAACGTTACTCCCGAAGGAGTTCTGCTCCCAGATGAGCTACATTCCCAAATCACGTTATACAGTCCGGCAGAAATCCTCCTTTGAGGGCTCGTTTTTTTGTTTACTTGACTCATAGAAATACCTTTTTTATTTCTATGACTTGACTAGAGTATACCCAGTCGTTTCTTTCACTGTACCAACGTACAGATCCAATGACTTATACAGCTAAGTTCGACTCGATTCACTGTAGGCACAGACTTTCGCGTCAATCTGAACTACTGTTGCTTGATATTGGCTTCAATTATAGGCTACGTAGGCATACGCATACGGCCAACAGGCACGCTGAGATAAATTTACTGCGTACAGTATATACTATGTACAGACTTCGAATGTGAAAAGTATCTGCCCGGCTTCTTTCAGAATGTTGTTTGCCCCACCAAATGGGTAAGATTTACACCCGTAGGTCTACTCCGTGCAAAATAAGAAAGCTCAGACTGAATATAAAGAGGATTTCAACTGATCTTGGCCTAACGTTACGTTAGGCCAAGGTATAGAATTGTGCAGGATGACAAACTGCGTGTAATCGTTTGATAAACTAAATCACAGGCTATCCGTGTTGCTGGCAGTCAAGATTGCTTGCCGCCTATCAAGGGGTAGAATAAAACCGGTGGTCAGGGAAAACAACCCAGACCACAGAACTAATTATAGCCTAGTGAGAGTAGGAACGTACTAGGCTTAGGCCTAGGCCTATAGGTCTTACAAAGCATAAATAATGTACCTATACCTGTTAAGACTCCCCCTTAAACTGCTCATCAGCGAGGCAAATCTGCTGCAGTCTATGGGCATAATGATCCATAAGAGTGAAAACACATTATCTGAACACACAAAAGTTTCTCATATGCATGACGTTCATATATAGTAAATACCCCGAAATTGGCGCGCACCCAAAAGTGGCGCACCTTCAAAAATTACTAGTTATCACTGTAGC
>WURT03188827.1:0-10075 GCA_009936505.3 Holothuria glaberrima
TCTGTCTGTCTGTCTGTCTGTCTGTCTGTCTGTCTGTCTGTCTGTCTGTCTGTCTGTCTGTCTGTCTGTCTGTCTATTTCTATCTATCTGTCTGTCTACCTGTCCACAATTGTTCAAAATGCTCCTCCTCCCACATGCTTTCCTGGATTTATTGTAAACTTGTACACAATGTTCCTTGGGTGGTGGGCCATTTGGGTTTTTCAGGAATTTTTGGTTCGAGGTCCCATGTGGGCCCTATGGCTCATTTTATAAAATTTTGAAAAATACTTCTACAGTTTCTCTTGCACAATGTTGATGGTTTGTCATAATGTTACTCTGTTAGTGGTACATTCAGGATCTTCAGGATCTAAGATCTGTAAGATGCACTTCAGGGTCCAGCTTGTAAAATATTGCAAAATGCTTAACCTTTTCTTCCAATTAATGTTAAACAGAGTTGACAGCCTTTCAATGTTGTTTGTTAGTGATCTGAGGTGGGATTCACTAACATTTTCATAAGTCAAAATACTTAAGAACTACTCAAGAACTCTCTTAAGATGTATTCACAAAAACAATTAAGTTACTTAATGAAGATAACAGGAAACATTTTTCGGGACATTCCTTAAGCTGCCTTCAGGGCGTTCGAGATTTGGGGTCATAAGTCATTGGAGGTCATTTAAAGTCATATGACACTTGTACTAGTAAAGACTAGAACCCAGGGACCCTTTGTTGAAGGTATGAGCTTCTGCACCATTGGTGCTCTAGTTGGTAAAGTTCAAAGGTTATCTGAGGTCACCAGAGGTAAAATTGACTTTGACATTGCTTGCAAACAATATCCCAACATAGGAAGTATGTATACTTTTGGTACTTTGTTTTTTGATGTGTTGTAGTGAGAAGATCTGCACCCCATTCTTTTTAATAAGAGGTCAAAGGTTGCAGCATGAGCTCGTCGTAGGTGATGCAGCAAAATCATTGGAAATTGATATTAAATGCAATGGCTCAGGGTGCCTTCTGGTGCATGAAACACATCATTCAGAGGGTGGCTGAAATCATCCCATACAGAGTCTAGTTTGGTCCATTACTGTGAGAGCAGAGGCATTGGAACCACTACGGTGGGTACAGCATCTGCCATACCACTTTTCAGAGAATATTACGAAAAAAAAATTAAAGAAAAGGGAAAAGTGAAGACTAAAGTAAAATATTTTATTCTTCCATTCTCCAACACTAGCATATAGTGTTAGTGTGAGGGTGCTAGGTAGTGAGTGACCTAATAAGTTGACAAATATAGCACCAAAATGCATCTAAGGACACATAATAAAAAATTTCTGAAAGGACCCCTCCCCCATATTAGTCACCCCAGACCCCCAGTTTTGGCTGTACCACTTTAAAAATCGTTCCAGCTAGCCCCTCTGTGTGATAGGAAATGGTAGATGGAATTGACAGAAGGCTGAGAGTCCCCAATTACTTTTTCTGCTCTTTTGAAGACCTTCCATCCGACTTAACTCTGTTTTTCTGACATTACCACCCCATCAGATCAGGGAGCTGTAAGAGATGGAGATTGCACGCTTGCTCTCCCTTTGAACTAGGTGCATAGCCGACACTTTATAAGCTAGGCATTGTCTGATTCCTGAGATTCCTCTAACTAATAGGGATTAGGCAGTGAAGACAATTATTGTAGTGGTCTGCTACATCTGAGAGAGCTCATGGGACGATTTCCCACATTAGTATCACATTGCCAGCTGTCAAAGTGAACAAAATTTATTTCAACAAGGTGCCGCCAGGTGTCACATTTTTAAAGGGTACAGTGTATCTCTTTGTTACTTTTTAAGCAAATATACCTTTTCACTATTTCAGGAACAATCTGGAATGGTTTGAAATATCATCATTGAAAGTTAGACTCCCACTGGTTTTTAAACAAGTTCATTCCTTTCTTAATGAAGAAATTAGAATAATAATAAAATAGTGCAACTTAAAAGTGGCTGAACAGTCGTTTTGATCAAAAACAGTGAAAAGGTTTCACATGTATTGGCTAAACCTGTATCTTCAAAGTAGTTTATTGACAATGGTCTTTGGTACAGGATTACTGTACTTTGAAAGGAGGAGATCATCATTAAGAAGGAGAGTCAACAAACGTCAAACAATGAGAACAAAATGACCTGCCGATCAAATTCCGTAACTTGAAGAGGATTTAATAGTTTTCAAGTACATATTGTCTGGCAGATTTGGTCGAGCAATCTCCATCTCGTACAGCTCCCTGATCAGATCAAGCAGTATAGGCCTGCTGCCAAACTTCACTTATTACATTACATTACATTAAAATTTAACAATTTATGGAGATAATATGATCTGGAGTTTAACTTTTTAACCAAACAAGACAAAGTGTTGGCATTTTTTGTTGGCATTTTTGTTTTGATCTCTGCATGCAGGGCTATGAATTACTATTTTTGATTCCTTGACATAGTCATAGGAATCTATACGATGGTGATGTCGTGTGTGTGTATGTATGTGACGCTTGGCTTGTAAACACTCTATCTCAAGAATGGTAAACTCAATGGATCTCATATTTTACATGTAGATACCTATTATTGAGTAGATGATCCCTATTGTTTTAAGTGAAAGTCAAAGGTCATTTGGGGTCACCAGAGGTCACATGGTAAACACGTACCTTGGAAATTGCTCGTAAACATTCTATCTCAAGTTGTGTAACTTCAAGGAATCTCATACGTGGCATGTGCATGGCTCATATTGGGAAAATGATCCCTATTGCTTTTGGTGCAGGTCAAAGGTCATTTGGGGTCACCGGTGGTCAAAAGGTCAAAATCTTGTAAACACTATATCTCAAGAAGCATAACTGATAGGGATCTCATACTAAGCATGTGTATTGCTCATATTGAGTTGATGATTCCTATCCTTTTTTGTGAAGGTCAAAGGTCATTTGGGATCATCAGTGGTCAAAAGGTCAAAACCTTGTAAACACTATATCTCAAGAAGGCTAGCTGTGAGGGATCTCATACATAGTTAGCATGTGGATTGCTCATATTGATTAGATGATCCCTATTGCTTGTTGTGGAGGTCAAAGGTCATTTGGGATCACCACAGGTCAAATGGTCAAAACCTTGTAAGCACTATATCTCAAGAAGAGTAACTGTGAGGGATCACATACTAAATATGTGGATAACTTATGTGGAGAAGATGATCCCTGTCGTTTTTGGTGGAGGTCAAAGGTCATTTGGGTTCACCAGAGGTCAAAAGGTCAAAACCTTGTAAACGCGCAGTATCTCAAGAAGGATTACTGCGAGGGATCTCATCTTAAGGGGATTTAATGGTCATGTGGAGTTATAATCTTTTTTGTGGAGGTCAATTGTCTTAATTTGGGGTCACAAAAGGTTACAACCATGTAAATATGTTTTAAGGAGGATAATTGTGAGGGATCCATTCCTTTGGATGTTCATATGTTGTTCATATTGTATGTAGATGGCCATCTAACGTAGGTGATCCCTATTGTTTTAAGTGGAGGTAAAAGGCCATTTTGGGTCACAACATTTCAAAAGGTCAAAACCTTATTAACATGGTATCTGAAGTAGGATTGCTGTGAGGGATCTCATACTTGTCATGTGGATGATTCATGTTTGTTACAATATATATATTTATATATATGTATATATATGTGTGTCAAGTCAAGGAATCACTAAAGCCTTTTGGCTTTCTGGTTAAATAACTAGCTGTAGCTGAAGCCCTATCACAGAATATGGGGGGGGGGGGGATTTTTCGCATGTCTCCAGTTTACGTGGGTTTGTGATCCGAATGTGCCAGATTCTAAACAAAAATATCAAGTGAATGAATTCTGGGTTACTTCCAAAATCAGGTCCCCTTAATGATCATGCTATTTGTGACAAGCATGTGGAAGCATTCTGAACCTCTATGTGTTTTGTAGAGATGTTTAAGGTCATTCCAGCTCAAGTAGTGGAAAACTAATTGTAAGCTACTTTAAAACATATCTCATGTGGGTAACGTAAATAGCGATCATAATAATTACATATGGCTGCACATGCCCCGATATTGAGTAAAAGAACTCGGTTGTTTTTGGTGGAGGTCAAAGTTCATTTTGGGTCACCAGAGGTCAAAATGGGAAAACCTTGTAAATAAGATATATTTTATTGGGTTATCTTTATGGGTTTTACAGTTGGCTTTTCCTATTACCTGTCAAAGGTGATTGCACCCTTCGTCTGAAGCACGCTTGTCTGACCGGGGCCAGTTAAAGTGCTGATTTTGCTTGCTTTTGTTGGGGCTGCTTAAGACAAGTCTTGACTTCACTCTAGCAATTCGTGTCAGCCCTTGCTCTCACTATTGCAGGACAACATTACCCACCAGGGTCCAGGGGTGCAAGAAACCTTAGGGTATTGTCAAACTTGTGGTCATTAGCCCTGATCATCCTACAGGACAGCTTTCTAAATTGAAAGCATTTGGGCCATCTCCTGCCTTCCCAGCTTAGAACACTAACACCAGGCTGTACATGGTCTCTGATGTGTCATACATTTTCAGTTCACTGGCAGCAGACATTTTGCCAAGTAAATCATGGACAGAATTTGTTCAATTGCTCCCTACTGAAGTACAGCCTACAAGTATATGTTGACTCCTCACAAAGAAATACCAGCAAATACACTATTAAAGTTAGTTATATGAGGTTTTACGGCACAGTTTGTAACCAAATGGTTTAAGTCGGGCCATCCACTGCCTTTTTTCCAGTTGTGGCTCACTGGCTTGTTTTCCCTACTCCATTGCTTATGCTGAGCACCAAGCACAATGACAGTAGGTTCCATACACATACGCATATTACAGCACATAGATACATATTTCACCATGTGCAGTGGTAACAGGGGTGGTTACAGTTGCTGGGTAGCAACAGGATTTGTTAAGGTATGCTTTAACATGCTGCAGTCAATTGCGAAAAATACTTTTGTCATGTATTTTGTCTACCATGTCACTTTTATTTCAAATATTCCAGTATGGGAAGTGTTTATCTTCGGCAACTGATCCTATAGTCCGGTAAATCAAGCTTTTATCTATTGTCACATGTATGCCTACAGCCAAGGTACATGCATGCAGTATTGTTGGTCTACTGTACAGAAGATTATTTGCGATTTTTCAGTTGTCACCAACACAATAATACACAGCTTCATCTTCAAAAGCTTCACTTGGTAAGCAACACGATTTTGATTCATGCATGTCCGAAATACCATAGCTCACCTTTTTCACTGAGTGCATAGTGTCTGCATGACCTGTACATCTTCTTTACAGGCCTTACCCCAAAATACAGAAATTTGCTTTTCCCCAGTTAATAAAGACTTAAATTTGAAGAGCTCTTTCAGTTTTCATCAATTGGCATAAGCGTACGGGACTCTTCAAATTTGGAGGAGGGGCAGAAAATTTTTGCCGTAATCTCAAAAAGTTGCCCAAAGTAAAGGGAGTGGATCCATCTCCAAAGACCGGGGGGGGGGGGGAATTTTCTCCATATTCGAATTGCCGTCCTGCCGAGGGGTCTAAGGCGAGGGGTGTCCCCCTCCCCTTTGGAAAATTTTTGCTTACGTAAGGTGGGCTAGATGCAAAATGGTGCTACATTTAATGCTAAATTTGAGTTGGATATGTTTCCAAGAATTTCTACTTCTTTAGGAAATCTTTTCATCTTGCTTGTTTAATTAAGTGAATTTTTTACTCAGTTCTTGGGGTAAATCAGAACCACACTGCGCGAAGTAAGTTAACAGTAAATTGTTAGACTACATATACCATAAGCAAGTTTACTCACATCTTATGAAATTTGAATATGGAAGTGATAAGGACTGTGCATGTCAGAGCCTTTCCGAAAGTCTGATGGAGGTGATACTGGCAAATAACTACACTGCATGCGCGTGAAGCGCGCGAAAATTTTTGCCCTTTTTTCAGGAATTCGATCAAAAATTCGGGAACTCAGTAGAAAATATGAACTATCTTTTCACTTTTTCTTCATCTTTGCCGAAATTCCCCCTGTTCTGTGCCTGAATTTTGGTCATTTTTTTTGCCTGAATTTTCCACTTCAGAAAATTTGAGGGGGGGGGAGCAGTCTCTCCCCCCGTCTTGTACATCTAGTATGTCAATTGGCCTGGGAGGCATGGCCACAGGTAGGTAGTTTACTTATAAATAGCAATGCCATTTTTTTGTAATATTTTAATTGTATTAAAGCAGTGCCAAAAATTTACAAAAACTTTCAGACATACTTTCTCTGCCCAAGGGTATGGAATAAAATGACATTGTGTTAAAGCTATGCATGGTTAATTGGAACCAGACACTACTGTACATGACAAAAATAAAAAGATACCAGACTTTACAAAAGCTTTAAAATTAAACTTTTTGCTGGAACTTGTCAGAGTAACTTCAACTTGCTATGTACAGAAGTATATGCACTATATGTAGGAGGATATGAGCCATTTTCCATCTCTTGCAAGTTAAAAAAGGTGGTGCCTTTTTGATTCCTTTCCGAAGGCAGGCAAGGAATCTATGTGATGGTGATGTTGTGTGTATGTGTTTGTGACACTCCTTGTAATCGTGATATCTCAAGATAGGAATGACCGACACTTTTCATATTTGATATATAGATTTGTCATATGTTAAGGGGAAGAAGCCTATTGTTTTTGGTGGAGGTCAAAGGTCATTTGAGGTCACCAGAGATCAAAGACCAAAAATCTTGTAATCGCGATATCTCGAGATAGGAATGATGGACACTTCATATGTGGTATATAGATTTATCATATTGAGAGGAAGAACCGTATTGTTTTTGGTGGAGGTCAAACTTCATTTGAGGTCAACAGGGTTAAAAACCTTGTAAAGACAATCTCTCAAGATAGCAGTGATGGACACTTTTCATATTTAAATTTGTTATGATGAGGAGAAAAAGAACCCTATTGTCTTTGGTAGAGGTCAAAGCTCATCTGAGTTCACCAGTGGTTAAACTGTAAAAACTTTGTAAATGGCTTGTAAACACGATATCTCAAGATAGCAATGACAGACACTTTTTATACTTTGTTTATAGTTTTGTCATGTTGAGAGGCAGAATCCTATTGTTCTTGGTGGAGGTGAAAGGTCATTTGAGGTCACCAAAGGTCCAAAACTTAAAACCTTATTAACAAGATATATGAAGATGGGAAAGACAGAAACTATTCATACTTAGAATATGGATTTGTCATGTTCAGAGGAGGAACCCTTTTGTTTTTGGTGGAGGTCACAAGTCATCTGAGGTCACCAGAGGTCAAAAACTGAATTTTGTAAACATGACATTACAAGGGAGGAAGCATAGACAAATCTCTTCTAAGATATGTTTTTTTTTTTCAATTTTTTTCTTCATTTAAGTTTTAGTGGGGTTCAAAGGTCATGTGAGTTCAGCAGGGGTCAAGTTGTGAATGCATTGTAAAAAATGATGTAGTCAAGAAGTATAAATTTGCAGGATGAACCTCTGTGTAACAAAGCACCCCACTTTTCGGCAAGGAATCATGCTAAGCCTTTGGGCTTTCTGGTTACGAGTGTAGGCAACATTCTTATTTCACTGGTAGTTGAATGTGGGGGTTTTCAAACATCAAGTATGTTTTCTTCCTTATGATTTCTTGACAAAGTCAGGAATCTATGCGATGGTGATGTCGTGTGTGTGTGTGAGTTTGTGTGGCATTCAGACTGAGGACCTAAACAATGGATTTCAGGTCCTCTGAAAGAAATTCAATAGATTTCTCAAGCCCTTGAAAGTTTCAACAAACAGTCTATTGTTAAGCTTAGGGTTAAGGAAGCAAACACAAAGGAGACAACAATGAGGTCCTCGGCTTGTATGTAAAACCTAGCTACTTGTGTGTGTATGTACGTGATGCTTGGATTGTAAACATGTCAGAACCGTAAACCCAATGGATCTCATATTTTACATGTAGATATCCCTTATTGAGTAGATTATCCCTATTGTTTTTGGTGAAGGTCAAAGGTCATGTGTCACCAGAGGTCAAATGGTAAACACCATGGAAAAATGTGTGTAAACACTCTATCTCAAGTTGTGTAACTCAAAGGAATCTCATACTTGGCATGTGCATGGCCCATGTTAGGAAGATGATCCCCATTGTTTTTGGTGGAGGTCAAAGGTCATTTGGGGTCACTAGAGGTCAAAAGGTCAAATCTTTTAAACACAATGTCTCAAGGAGGATAATTGTGAGGGATCTCATACTTAGCATGTGGATTGCCCATATTGAGTAGATGATCTCTATTATTTTTGGTAGAGGTCAAAGGTCATTTGGGGCCAGCAGAGGTCAAAAGGTCAAAATCTTGTAAACACTATATCTCAAGTAGGATTGCTGTGAGGGATCTCATACGTAGCATGTGGATTGCCCATATTGAGTAGATTCTCCCCATTATTTTTGGTGGAGGTCAAAGTCATTTGGGGTCACCAGAGGTCAAAAGGTCAAAGTCCTATTAACATGATATCTCAAGTAGGATTGCTGTGAGGGATATTTCATGCTTGTCATGTAGATGGTTCATGTTTGTTACAATATATACATATGACATATGTCAAGTCAAGGAATCACTAAGCCTTTTGGCTTTCTGGTTTATCTTCAGGTCAGTTAATTTACCAAATGCTTCTCCTTTGAAGATGTCCTACATTAACCAGTCAGCAGGCTGGTTCAGATATTTTGCTTATGGAAGTAACCTGAGCAGTCTTCGCATTCACTTAGATAATCCATCTGCTGAAAAAACTGGAATTGGGAAATTAATGGTAAGTATAACTTATGTTAGTAATTGGCAAACTTTTAGTGCAGTACATGATCCTGTAAAAGATTTCACAGGGTTTCCACACAGTAAAGAAATTGCAAAAAACTTGATTAAAGAGCCATGCGTTCATTATGGTTGACATTCAAACCAAATGGCAGTAAAGGTTAGGGTAACTTTGCTTGAAGTCTAGGATACCCAGTTGAAGCTGAAGTCCCTTGGAGACGTAGCTCCTTTGGGGAGCAGAACTCCTTTGGGAGTAAACATTGGGTTTTTGCCCTTTGGCTCTTTGCAAGACAGTCAAGGGGACTTTTGAATATTAAGTCTAGAATATCCATTGAAACATGGGACAAAAAATTACTACTATTGGATGATTTCGTCCAAATCTTCCAGTCGTCCTGCCATTAGTCATATGTACAGTTATACATTCCAGTATTGCTGCCTGGAGATTCCATTGTAGAGTAGAATCCATAATAGCCTTCAAGGTTTTTTCGTGGTATGAAAGAAACAACTAAATTATTTTGTCCCTCAATGTATTATGAGGTAGAAAATACCAATTTCAAGGTGAAACAATGTGCTGATTTCACAATGACACATTCTTTGAAAAAATTGTCCAAAAGCAGTGATTTTCCCTACCAAAACCATCGAAAAGGTGTAAGATGAAATTGGAAGACAAAAAAATGTGCAAACTGGTCCCATTTTCCACTCTCTGGCAAAGAGCAAAAGAGTGAAACCAAGTTATTCCTGAAGAGCTCTGCTAATTCCCAAAGGAGCTACATCTGTGAGGGAACTACTGTACAAGACTAGTTAACATGACCAACTTCTTGAGCTACAGAAATATTCATCACAAGTCTGTCATGTGTGGCCTTGTTCTAGACCAGAGTTCTCCAAAGTTTTTGCTTGGTGTTCCCAACTTTCTACTCTGGAATCTTGGTGGCCTTCATAAATATTGACTTGGTTATGCAGTGTGATGCAACTTGACATATAAGGTAGCAGACCACTAATTCAAGGGGAATCCCGGCGGAGGAGGTTACCCTACGAATTTAACACCCTAGAAAAACCTTTTGTGGGACAGTTTAGACCATGTTACTGAAGTCATGTGTTCAATTTGAGATGTGTATCTGGTAGGAGAGGAATTGAAGTACTCCTTCTGCAAAAATAAAGAAAATTGAAGGTATTTCAGGCACTTTTTGGTTTCGATGAAAGAGAAACCTATGCGGTCATGGTGGCGTGTGTATGCGTGTATGTATGTGTGTGTGTGTATGTGTGTGTTTGTGACACTTAGCTCGTTAACACGATATCTCAAGAAGGGAAACTCCTACATTTCTCA
>WURT03188849.1:0-10075 GCA_009936505.3 Holothuria glaberrima
GAGCCTTGCTGTAGTGATATTAAATGACCTCCAGGAATGGGGTTGGAAATGTGATATACCACCCTTAAACAATAGAATTTGACCAACGCACCAGAAATACTTTCAAAGAGAAAGGAACCAGGTGCGTGGATGAGTTTTGTTTACAATCCTGCCAAATCCACCGTGTTATTGTTTGCAACATGAGTGGAATAGAGCCTTGGTGTAGCAATAATAATGACCTCCCGTGATGTGAAACACCACACTTAGACAATAGAAAAAGGAGGTTTGAAAATCAACATTTTAAGCATATTTGATTCAGCATGTTTCCTACAGTGATGTGAGTCTCAGATCAATTGTTGCAATGAGTTAACGACTCAAATCAGTAGAAACCCTGAAAGAACTTGCTGGAATAACTCTTCAGAATTTTTGTTCTTTGAAGTGAAGAAATGATGGTGTAAATGACTGAATTCATGTCAATCACAAAAGCTGGAAAGTAACTCAATGATTTCCACTATCAGACATTTGCTGTAATATTTACCTCAGTGATAGGGTCAATGACAGGGTACTGGTCAATAAAACATTCTCTCTAACATGTACAATTTTGACTGACTGGGAATGAACTCATAAGAATGAACTAACAGGAGTAAATTCTAAGCATTTTTCAATGGAAATGAAAAGTGACTGAATCACATCAAACACCAGGAAATGGCTCCACACTACTATAAAAATAAAATGTTTGCACCCCTAAGATGTATTGGTTTGAAGCAGAAGAGTAAAGCCATCTGCAGCTCATTATATACATTCTTTACAGTGTCAGTACAGTGCAAGCAAAACAATTGTTTCTTCAATTTGGTTTTTTTTGTCTTTGAAAATTATCACAAAATCTCACCAATGGGAATGCTGCTTGCTCCCTACTGTAAGCCTTCTCCCAGACACTAGACATGACCACCCCTGCAGTGTGGGGTGAATGTTTCAGAGGGCTGTCTTCAATAGATACTCTTCCATCCTGCACATCCTGAATCTCATCTCTGACATCTGTAAAAAGATACGACGGATTAAAGAGTAACTCCTGCATGATGGGATAAAGGAGGGGTGGGGAGGGACAAAAACATGCAGGTAAAGATGAATGACTACATATTTATTTTTCCTAATTATTAATACTTCTTTCATTTGAGATTTAAAATCATTGACACACTGTGCTGTGTGTATTGTAAGTAATCAATAGTGAAATTCCTGCAGTATAACACATTTGTGACAAGAGAGGATAAAAATTTGCAAAGTGAAAATTTTGCACCAGTGCAGAAATAAGATTGCATAATTTTGAATTTATAAGGTATTAAATGAAGGAATGCAATTACATCAACAATTAGCTTGCTGTTTACTTGATCAACTCAAAAGATTCCTGACAAAGTGTTTGCAGGAATGTTAAGATATTTGTAAATTAAAATTTATGAAGAACGTGACTCAATCACCTCCACATTATACAAATGGTCATAACTTGGTGACGATTAATTACTTTATCAGGATTTTAACCTTGAAACATGACTTATTGAATGCACAGCGATCCAACCTTCACATTTTACAACACGTGAAGCAAGGCAGAAGTTTAATTGTGAGTAATGACAATCTGTTTGCTGATCTATCACGCCTACCCTTATGCTAAACTGTAGTTTGCAGGGTACTACTCTTTTTATTATTACTTAAACAGAATTGTAAAAAGCCACCATGAACTCATTCTGAAAACTGGATCACGAATCTCTTCGCAAGACAGCTTTTGGCAATCACAACAAACTTACATAAGAGAGCATCACAGAGTCTGTCTAATTCTTCTTTGTTCTCACTTTCAGTTGGTTCAATCATGATACCCGTAGATACCGGAAATGACACAGTGGGAGCATGGAACCCTGGGAAGGCAAGAGAATTGCTAAGTTGTTATCTTAGACTAGAATTACACAAAACTCAAAGGTTAAAGTAAAATATTTGATATACTAACCTAAAATGACATACAGATCCCTTCACTTTGTTGACCTAAATACTGCAATTCCAAAGAACAGACAGACAGACAGACAGACAGACAGACACACTGACAAAGATAGACAGATTAACCCATGTACACTGATAGATACACCATTATTTGTGCACACAAATACATCCATAAAAGTCAATTTTCACAACTATTTTTGAATTCACTGCTTACTGATTACAGATCAATCACTGGACAGTTCACTTAATTGGGAGAAGTCCATTGTAATCATTTCTAAATGAATAAAAAAAATACACTTACCAAAATCCTGCAAGCGTTTTGCTATATCCCCTGGCTCGACACCAATAGCTTTAAATTCTTTAAGTTCTATGATAAATTCATGAGCAACGAAACCTGGGAAACAAGCAAAGCCAAAAAATTTACAACTACACTGAAATGGTTTAAGAATGATTTGGCACAATAAACAACAACACAAATTATAACTGAATGAAAGGATCACAATAAAATACTGAGTTTACTATTAATCTAATCAGGGGATACGTATATATTTTCCTCTCTATTCCCGTCTAGTTGCATCACCCTCAACTTCAATCTTACACTTTGATACATTCCACCTACAGACTTCTTAAAATGGACAGTGCATCCTGCACTAACACCCTACGCATAGAGTTTCACCACTGTATGTACACATTTAGGCTTATCGATATGGCGGCTTCATATGTCTTCTGAGTGAAGTCTGAAGTTGCTCAAGTGGTACACTATCACAGGTCACGCAAAAACGTTCGAATTTGCAAGTTTTGATCAAATTAAATGGAAAGAATGAAGCACTGTGATATTGCTCTTCCATTTTCATTTTTTTTTTTCATTTTTTTATGAAAAGTTGCAGATTCATCATAAGATTATGCAAACAACAATGGCATGGCAGTCATCTTGCAAAGCCTAAATTTGTTCAAATGGTGGAGATCTTATTTGTAATGTGATCATGTGTTCTAAGGTCATGTAATCATTTTAATGCAGTTCTTTTTGTCCAATCATATCAGATACATCACACAGAGAATCAAGCATCACTCTTAAAAACAAGAACATAAGTCAAATGAGGAACAGCTACTCTGGTTTTATTTTTTGCATTGTACACAAATGGACTTAGAAATCTTTTTAGGCATAAGGCATGCTGTCTTCCCCCCCCCCCTCCCGTCCCTCCCCAACCTCTCTACTACCTGAAAATTCTTCTCTTGAACTCTCAAACAGTTCTTACCATGTTTCCCAGTAAATAATATCCTATATGAGTTTTCCAGCCTCTTTGCCATGTAATTGGCATTTAGTATGGCCACTTCAGTTGCAAGTCTTAGTCCTTTGGCTCCCATCATCTGATTTGAAAAAAGAAGAAAGAAATGCATCAACATCTAAGAAATATATCTATACTTCACACATTTACACCTCTTAGAATATATATGCTAAATTTGGAGTTCCATCTGACCATTCTTCTCAGTTTTCACCTTTATAATTCTGACCCTGAATAGTTTCTATGGTTCATGATCACCCCCCCCCCCCCCTCATTAACTATTTCACACATTAAGCCTATGAAGTCTCTTCCTGGGCAGACTCCCCTCTCTGCACATTATTGCTTAAAATTGTTAACTTTAGCAAAAATTAGACATACATTTCTGTCATAAACACTAGTAGAACTGCTGTCTCTACTAATGCTTCAGTCTCCAAACCCTTTGCTTTCATTTACTAAATTTATCCTCAAATCATTGCTTTGTTGATAATTTATCCTCAGATCATTGCTTTGTCGATTATCAAACTGACCTATATTTCCTTGCTCATTGTCTGCTGTTATCACTAAAAGAAGATTTGTAACTATATCATTTTGATAAAAGAGCCCTATACAAGGAGTAAAATGTCCTTGATATTATGTAAAGGGTGCAACCCTGATAATCAACAAGGCTACATGATCTATGAAAGTCAGTCAATGCCAGGCAAAGTTAGGCCATACAATCCACCTTTCACACTTTTTTAACATTCTCTGTGCTGTCAGAAAACCTGCCTTTCAGGTTCACAGCCTTCAAGACTTCTGGCATATTTTAAATCATGTGACATTACTATTAAATGTCTATTGATTATTGGACCATACAAAACACTATTCATTCTCTCCGTAACAGTCAACCATAACAAAGCTACCTGAATCTATATTATAAGAGATATTTTTCCATCTTTGTCTTCTTCAAATTCCTATATTACATCCCACAATCGTTGGCACATAAAATGTATTCATCATCCCAACATAGTGATGTATTGCACCCCCTATTTATTTTGCCATCTGTATTAAGATTAACCAAGAACTGGGCTTTACACACAAACAATCAACAATGGTATATCCATATCAGTACCATGGGCTTAAAACAAACAGTACATCATTATCAAACACATTTGTATACCAAATTTTCTGCCTCTGATAGGACTTTATATTGCTTCTTACCTTTATGTAAGTCCATGTTATGGGCAAGATGGAGCTAGATCCCCAGGGTGCTGCACTGACCACACCCCCTCTCCTCTCCTTCTCCATGGCAACAATGGGATGACTCGGAAGGAATGGTATCAGATGTTTCTTGCTGTGAAGGAAATCCAAGTCAAAACATCAAGCATCTGTCAACTTTTAGGAAATTAATCACAAGGGGAGGGGGAGGGGTGGGTGGGTTGGTTTCCCATTTCCAAAAACAAGTGAAAAATAATGGTGTATTATTAGATGAAACTTGTTTTGTGATAACATCTAGCATTTAGATAAGCCACATTCATTAACTTCAGTTCTGTATGATGATATTGTCCTCCTGAACCCCACTCAGGGCTTTCCCTGTTACCCATTGCCTTTGATACTCCATTTTTAGTGGATGTGATTCACCTCTTATGCACTTCTCTAGTAGACACCTTGAACCATTCAAAGCTTATGTCATAAACTCCCTCCGAAAACAATTAAAATCTTTCTTTGCATATCTAAGAACATTTTTCTCACGCCAAATACACCAGGACCATGGAGAATTCCTCTTTATCTGTATATCTTCAGGGAACAATTTGATGGAATGAATGAAGAAGATAAAGTACTGATCTTTAACTTAACTCTACCACTATTGTATTCAGAACCCACTTTCATCTTTGAGGTAACCTTTTCCTTCTATGTATGTCATACATAATACTTAAATGTCAAATAGAGGGCAGCATTTAGGGTATGTCCATAACACAATCTACACAAGATCAGACACTAGCATCAGGTACTTACACTCCAATAGGCCCCATTCCTGGTCCACCCCCACCGTGGGGGATACAAAAGGTTTTGTGTAAATTTAGATGTGAAACGTCAGCTCCAAAGTCTCCTGGTCTACAAAGGCCCACCTGGGCATTCATGTTGGCCCCATCCAGATAGACCTGACCACCATGGTGATGGATGAGTTCAAGTACCTCACATACCTGCTCCTCAAAGATTCCATTTGTTGAAGGGTATGTGATCATGAATGCTGCAAGTCGGTCTTTATATTTTTCCACCTAGGAAGCATGAATGAAGACAAAAACTTGATAATCTTAACCCTCTTACATACACAGGTAAATAAAGAGCTTTGATAGCAACTATCTATGTTTTGTGGGAAATCCTTACAGTTCTTTTTAACATGGCTGAATGTGACACAGTCCCCAAAAGACAGATGATGGGGAGGGTTCAAGGCATGAAAATTGTTGCTGAACTGAGAAGCAAATTTATTTCCCAGTCAGATATGATGGGAGAGCACAACCTCCCACTACCCCACCACCTCTCCCCACTCACATACCCCCACCCAACCTAACCTATGCCAGACTGATAGTAAAAGCCAGCTATAAATGTAATAACACATAGAAGGAGACTTTGGTTGACCATACTAAGCACTTCTAGAGATCAGTTTTATTTAAGCTTGTGACAAAAATCCCAGCCATACCAACTTTAGAGAGTCTGTTGGTATGATGTTCTTCAGGAAATCTATGTAAAATTCTGGGCTATTTCAACATTGCCAAACTAGATAATTCACACAGCTTTGTTGCAATGTCCAAATTAAGTGTTTTGCAGCATTAATGTTAAAATGTGTGGTATTTGTAAAACAATCAAACAGCCAGCTAAAGACCTTGAGAAAAAAAATGTGAAGAGGAAATCATACTCAAGGAGAATATTTAATACAGACTTCATCTAGCTACTACTGTTTAAGTTCCACTAACATGATTAACTCCAAACTATTACAAACCAGGTAAGCACATTGCATGCAATAGAAGCAGAGCATACCAATAGTTAATGTGGGTTTAAGTTCAAGTACATCATGCCACTCAAAACAGCAATAAATCATTGCACCCTTGAAATAACAAGATGTTTCCCAAAAGTATTTCATTGCAATGTACATCAAACCACATAACACTCAACCTTTATTCACACTAACACTTGACAGGATTTCTATAAAAAATTTCCATGTGTAACTTGACAACACTTTGTGACACACACCTCACTGAATACAACATGACCACCAACTAATTATAATTGTGATTCTCATCAACATACAATGCCAGCTGACAAGTGTATTGAGACAGGGTTTATTTATGCAGCTGTTACTATTGTTAAAGATGGAAGCAAAAGCCCTGAGCTCAAGGGTATGATTGCAATGTCCCCCACATAAACATTCTAAACTTGCGACTTCCGTCTGCTTTGTCTCTTTGTTCTGACACCTTTACATTCTGACAAGTCTAAACTGAGGTCACTGTTAGGAGAAGAGTGAGATTAGGGTTTGATTAGGGAGTATAAGGGTTATGTGCATCAAAACGTATACCCATGGTTTGTAAATCTTGAAGGGTTTGTTAAACTGTATGCACATCAAACATTTGGGAATTATTTGTTACATTTATGTAAACTAACTCAATCTTTGGATTACCTGTAATATGTCATATTGTTGAGCATTATGAATAATGTGTGGCAAAAATTTAGAGAAGTAACAAATTCAAACATAAGATTGCATTGCATAAAACTGCATTGAAGCAAAGTTAGGTTACAAGAAACTATTTTAAGGCATAGTCTCATCCCCTTCCACCTTCCCTGCAATGAAACTTCACCCTTCAGTAAATTATACAACTTCTATCCCCCTCATACATTTCCATGACATCATCACATTGTTTGTCAGTCTGCAAGGTGCCTTATGCTTGGATAATCCATTGAGCTCACTCTTCTAGCCCCTCTCAATGATCCTGCACTATTGTTACTGGTGCCTACCTGCTTAGCAGGTTACAGCAAAATAATACTTCATATCATCTTTATCCACCCTGTACTCTTGTTACTGGAGCCTACCTGTTTTGCAGGCTACAACTACATAATACTTCATATCTTGTTTATCCACCCTGAACAGTTAGGTCATTCACTTTACAATATGATTGTCAATTTGTACTATTACATAGAAGGTAACTTAATGAACCCAACAAAAACTTATGGCCAGATTGTGAAATTTCAGTGTTTGCCACTTATTCAGGGTGTATATGCGCACACAAGCCTTGAGTATCCCGAAGCGTTCTTCAAAACCCATTGCTATTTCCGATACACCTACTCATGCAGCCTATTGTATTTTCTGACACACCCCCTCTTGTGCCTGTTCATTTTTCACAACTTTATGGTGATATTGCTAAGAGCACTGTAATATCTCTCACTAAAACTTGGAAATGGAAAGAAGCACTTATCCTTAAGTAAACATACTTTTTTATACTAATCTATTTTTACACAAACAGCTACTAACAACGACAAATTTTATTACACTCGAGCTCCAACACTGTGCCTATCACAAAACTGTTTGAGCATACTTACACTAGAACAGTTTCAATACTAAATTTAGTCTTTATGACAAGGGCAAAGTTTCTATTCTTTCATAACAGTGACTTTGATATAGTTGTTTTACCTGTCTTTGTAGATCCATCAGGTCAATATCTCCATTAGAGGCAATCTTTACAGGTTGTACCTCGAGGCCGGTCATATTGGCACTCGCTGGATTGGTACCATGGGCCGATGTTGGTATCAAGCAAACCTGGTAGTAGTATAACAGAAAAAATTGTGTTCTTATTTGTAGACTGCTATACAATTTATGGGGACGGCTCTCTATTCCGCATCTCTTTGTTCCGACGTATATATGTTCCAAAAAGTCTGTATTGATGTTAGTGTTAAAGAAAAGTTAAGGTTAGAACAAGCCCCCATCCTACCACTGTCCTTCATGCACACATTCGGAATATAGAGACGTCGGAACAACGAGACGTTGCAACATAGAGGTGTAACCCAATTTATGCTGCAATATGCTAACATACTCTAAAAATTTTCACCGCTTTTCAGAATGAAACCAGAAAGCCCAAAGGCTTAGTGATTCCTTGCCACAGAAAATGTTGGGATTTTCTTGGAAATTCTAGGGAAATTTTACTTTTCAACCTCTAATGACCCCAGATGACTTTTGACCTCTCCAAAACAAAAAATGTTCTTCCTCCAACCATAAAGCATCTATGTACCGCCTATGAAAGCTATCCAAGCTACCTACATTAAGAAATCGTGCTAAGGTTCTCACACTTTGACCCTAGACGACCTTTGACCTCAATCAAAGACAGCAGGGTTCTTCTCATCTTAAGGCATGCACATACCAATTATGAAATCTATCCAAGCTTCCTACCTTGAGATATCTTGTTAACAAGGTTTTCAGTGTTTGACTCCTCATGACCCCAGATGATCTTTGACCTCCACCAAAAACAATAGGGTTCACCTTCTTGCCATAACGCATCCACGTACTACATATGATATCTATCCAAGCTTCCTAACTTGAGATATTGTGTTTAATAAGTTTTTGGCTTTTGAACTCTAGAGACCTCAAATGACCTTTGACCTCCACCTAAAACAATAGGGTTCTCCTTCTCAACATAAAAAACCTATATACCAAACATGAAAAGTGTCAGTCATAATTGCTACCTCAAGATATAGTGTTAAAAAGCCATTTACAAGGTTTTCACAGTTTAGCCTTCGGTGACCTCAAATGACCTTTGTTCTCCACCAAAAACAATAGAGTTCTTCTTAAGATGACAAATCTATGTACCAAATATGAAGTGTCGGTCATATCTACCTCGAGATATCATGTTTACAAAGTTTTCGGCTTTTGACCTCTGATGACCTCAAATGACCTTTGACCTCCACCAAAAACAATAGGCTTCTTCCTCTCCACATGACAAATCAATATACCAAATATGAAGTATTGGTCATTCTTTCCTCAAGATATCATGTTTACAAGCCATTTACAAGGTTTTTGCAGTTTAACCTCCAGTGACCTCACATAACCTTTGACCTCCACAAAAAACAGTAGGGTTCTTCTCAACATGACAAATCTACATAAGAAATATGAAAAGTGTCAGTCATTTGTATCTCAAGATATCATGTTTACAAGGTTTCAGCTTTTGACCTCTGGTGACCTCAAATGACCTTTGACCTCTACCAAAAAATTGGGTTCTTCCCTTCAACATGACAAATCTATATACTAAATATGAAAAGTGTCAGTCATTGCTGTCTAGAGATATTGTGTTTACAAGCTAAGCATCACATACACACACATCTTTTGTGCTGCCTTCCTTAACCCTAACCTTAACAATAGACTGTCTATTGTTAAAATTCAGAGGACTTAGGAAATCTATTGAATTTTCTTCTGAGGACCTGAAATCCATCATTTAGGTCCTCAGTCTTACCTAAAAACAAGCTCATACATACACGCACACACAAGTCAACATTACATTCAATCTGAGGACCTCTTTGTTCTCTCTATTGTGTTTTCTTCCTTAACCCTAACTTTAACAATAGACAATCTATTGTTAAACTTCTGAGGACTTGAGAAATGTATTGAATTTCCATCTAAGGACCTGAAATCCATCCTTTAGGTACTCAGTCTGAATGTCAAAAAAACTCACCTATATACACACACACACGACTTCACCATCACATAGATTCCTTGTCGGCCTTCGGCAAGGAATCAACCAGAAAGCTCAAAGGCTTAGTGATTCCTTGCCATAGAAAATGTTGGGATTTTCTTGGGAAATTTTGCTTTTCAA